>JAHPZR010002713.1:7500-32500 GCA_019787425.1 Platygyra sinensis
ATCATCGAGAGCGCGAGATCGCGAGGTTGTACTGAATGTATTTTAATATTTTACTTCTTACGCGGATCATTACTTAAGTGAATCAGAGGGAATCCCCAACACATGGTAGCTGAGGTTTCCTTACAGTTCTTGCTTTATTCATTACCGGCATTCGTGTGAAGAGTTTTATTAAAGAAATTGTATACATAACAGGCGGAGAACATGGAATATTGAATGAATCATCGAGTCTCAATGAGGAAGCTAGTCACTATATTTTAAAATATTAGTTATCATTCAGTGTTGATCGAAATCACTGAAAACAAAAAGGTTCTCTTTCTTACGGCAAAGGACAGCTATCGGTAAGTAGATGAAGTCACAAGTGAAGACTGAAGTTAAGTCATGAAGCATGCGTTTCAAATTTTCAAATTCAAGTCGCGAATCAATCCCTACAATGCGACCATTCAATTGAAAGCTTCTGAGCAGTGCTTTCATGTGGTACTGTTTATTATGATGTACAAGGAGGTTCTAACTTTTAATTCTGTGGCTAAAACCATTCAAATGAAAGCTGGTGAGCTGTACTTTCACGTGGTTCTGCAGCTGTTTGTTTTTGAAAGTTTCCACAAAAGGATTTTTTTCTGGCAACTAAAATACTTCGAAACTCTCGGGAGGAAAGAGTTCAGCTGCGGTTTACAAAGGTTTCATGGTTTATTCACTTGTTTCCACTGAAGACCTCTGTGTCAGTTGTTGATTTTGCCTTAGTACAGCTCCAGGACTGGGGTATGGTCTCATTTGAAACAAAGGTCCATTAGCTGTGGTGTCGACTCCTGTTTTAGCTTCACCTTTCTTGAGTAACCCTGTAGTCCATGTGCCCCTGTGGAAAAAAAAATACAAGAGTATTAAATAAGTACCACGCAGTTATTAACTGAGCGGGCCCAATCTCATTCGACTAGCACGGGAACGCTTGCTTAGCGTGTAAAGTCGCTCCCGCTCTCTACGTGAGTAGACTCTGCGACCCATGATTGGATATTTTTTGACTCTCAGAATTTCCGAGACAGGGGTAGGGTGGGGGAGGGGGGGGTGTGTAATCAAAAAATTAACTCGAAGAGGGATTATCCATTGAAAAAGACATCTATGGATAGAGGATTGATATGATAGAGGGCTCGAAACTTCTATCACGCATAGAAATCTCGAGCTCATACACCTAATTCCAAAATGGCCGCAGTTTAAGTATTCTTTTGTTTACTTGCAAATTAGCCCTTGTTGCCCCGTTCAAGGGAAAATTTTCTTTTGAATTCACTACTTGCACAATACCATAATGTACCTTTTTAACCCGCCCCCCCAAAATTTTGCATACTCATTGTTTGCAATTTCTCCTGGGACATGAACATGTCCCAAGAGTAATCTAAAACAATGCCTATGCAAATTTGTGGGGGGTAAAAGAGGTATATTATGGGATTTGTGCAAGTAGAGAATTTCGAATTCAAGAACGAGGCAACAAGGGCTAATTTGCAAGAAAACAAAAGGATACTAAAATGGCGGCCATTTCGGAATAAGGTGTATTTAACAAATTGACGTCAGCTTTTTATGCGTCTGTCCTATTATTGATCATGAATTTCGTCATAACATTGTCAAAGTAGCTGTGGATCCACGAGGCGATAACCGAGTGGATCGGCAGACTACTTTGACAATGTAATGACGAAATTCATTGTCAATCACAGGACAGACACATTAAAAACTGACATCAATTTGTTTTTTACGACAACAAATTGTCGAATTGCCCGCTCTCGCTCGCTGACACGTCGAATGAATTTTAAATTTATGTGTCTGTCCGCATATGGACAATAAAAATTAGCCAATGAGCGCGCGTGAATTTCTGTAGTTATCGTAAAAAATCTAGTTGCTTAAGTATAAATCTTCTACTCGTTTAAAACTTAATCTAAATTTCCTTCACAAACACTTCTAACGCCAAGAAGCGGCCGTCATTTTGACAAGGGCACACTGCTACGCTACCCACTATCTATCACAGAATAGATAGTGAGTAGCGTAGCCAATCAGAGAAAGGCATTCGTGATTGAACGCTAGTAGATTTATACTATAATAAATGACATTACGGTCCTGCTCTATTAAAAAATACCTTGGAGCATCGGAATACGACGAGGGATCCATTGGGTCGACCTCTTCTGATTTTCTGCGCTTTTCAGCTTTTATATCTAAATCAAATAAAAATATATAGTTATAAATATTATATGACAGAGATATTGCTAAGTGCTGATCATCATTGGTTACTAACTATGAGAATCCGTTGATTTACATTACGTTCTGATTACATTTATTTGTCCTTTTCTTGTGATTACGTGCGAACCTTTAGTACAGGTCACCTCTCTACAACGGACAGTTTTATATCCCAATGGGAAGGCCCATTCATTCTCTCTGGTCATACATAAGCTTTATACAACGGCCAACTATCCATAACGGCAACGGCTACTAAGGCATGCACCAGATTTCAAAATAGGGAGCTTATGCAAACCACGACGACGACGGTAACGAGAACGTCACCAAACAAAAGGTTTAATGAGCAGAACAATAGCTGTGCACGTGCGTTATAAATCTTTGTACATTTCTTTGCCGTCCTCTGCAAAACAACACGGGACTTGAGATTTGAGTACAGTACGAGATCGAGTACGAGAACGACTTTTCAATTCTAGTTTGCAGGCTCCACATTTTCACAACACAGACCCAACTCATCCCATGAGCTTCCCTCTCTACCTAAACAACAACATGTAGAGCAAGGACTCTAGAAACGTCACTGGTTTGAAGTTCGAAACTCGCACTCGTACTCAATCTCGTACTCGTAGTCCAATCTGAAGGTCCCTAACAACGTGAAATGACCAAGTTCTGCGTCGTCTACGGAACGTGGACGATGACAGCTAATTTTCGTTTTTCCATTTGGAATTGAACGCCATAGTTGCATATTTAAATTAAACACGTTTTTAGAGCCATTGGCGTACCGAACAGTTCTACACAGTCGCGAATTTCGCTTGTAAAATATAAATTCATTTTTTACTAGGCGTCGTCCTTGCGCGTCTTCGTCGTCGTTGCTCAAGTTCTCGAATGTGCTCAGTCAATCAACGATTGTTGAACGGTGCATACAAAACCATATCTTTTACTGTAGAAGGCCACCAAACTTGATTCATACCGCGCGTCATGGTCTCTCGTGTTTGTTCGGTTTCTGTTTTACTGATATGTTTTGATAGTGTTACGTATTTACATGTATGTTACAATAAGCACTTATGTCCAGGATTGAATGCAAAGTTTGTTTATTAATTAGTACTTCATATTTGGCAGTTATTTGACGTTTTCATATTACTTCATGTTTGACAGAATAGGCCTTTTGCAACAAACAATCACATGGTACAAAATTTGCCATGCTGGAGGGCAAGCTCATTATTATTCCCGCAGTGAACCATTAACACAAAGGCCAGTCACACTTGACTGGTTCAGGTCTCTTTGTTTTCAAGTCCCTGTGCGGGAATAATAATGAGCTTGCCTTCCAGCATGGCGGATTTTGTACCATGTGATCGTTTGTTGCAAAAGGCCTATTGTGTGTGTTTTGGTGACTTTTTACCAATGAGGACACTTTGTGATGCTTCTCATGAAGAATTTGAATCTCATTAGCCTTCAACCCTGGACATTTCTCAGAGAAAGAAAATTTTGCGTGTTGAAAATGTGTCAATGCAGTGCAATTTAAATGTTTTTAACTAGACCGTATAAAATTCTTCCTTTCTCTGAACGACAAAACTAGCGAACAAGCAACAGAAATAGCACTGTCTGTATGTTCGACGCTAATAACATTTCTGCAAGAAATTAAGGCTGGCTCTAAAATTACTTTAACACCATCCAGTAATCAAATACATTCGAAAACAGAAATACCATACGCTATAATCTAAAAACACTTAAGATTCACAAGAATGTTTTCAACCTAAAATCTACTGAAAAATAATCCTACTTACCCTCGGCCGGAAAAAACAATATTCTCAATATATAAAGACAAGTGTACATGTATTCCCCAATAATGTTTTAATGCTCACCTTTCTCATGTTTTCTTTTGGCGGCAGCCTCATGGCGTTTTTGGGACCCCTAAAACATAAACAAGAACAACAACAGGAAAAACATACACAAATGGGCAAGAGAAAGAGTGGAGATACTTTTAGAAAAGGAAACTTAACAATTAACACAGTGTGAATTTCTAAAAATTCCCATTGACGAATTTGAACAGCATTATCCAGGATGAAGTTTTCTACACAAGAGGATGACCTCCTAACGCTCCTGACGTATAGCATCTCAAATGTTTCAAAATTTCTTACTAGAGATTAATGTTCCATTTGATTTTGTTCCAGAATCCCTATAGAATTTTTGGCTGAATGATGGACATTTTGAGAATTCAGCAATTTTTAGATTTTTCCTGAAACACAGAACATTTCCATACATGTTCGGTCATGTTCATGTACCTTTTGGCAATGTTTCAGAGAGTGCTTTCCTTTAGGATCAGGATCAGTGATCCGAGATCATTTGGATCGTGGTACATGAACTTCAAAGGAACTGATAAATCTGTGATCAGAGTGGATTCATCGGGTTCCTTTGATGTACTATGATCTGAATGGTCTTTGATTGCTGATCCTGATCCAGATCACCCCAAAGAAACACATGTAGAAACCCAAAAGCTCTGGACAGCATTTCTTGTCACATGCAAAGTGCCATTAGTGTATTACCTTCATGAGACTGGGATGTTTGCCGATACTCAACACCTGCTCCTTATCTTGTTCAGTGTCCACCCCAGGTGGGGCGAGGATTTCTCTGTTGGGTTGAACGTCTGTTTGAGCTTCTACAAAAAAGTTACAAGTAAAGTCAGGCTAAGAGGCCCAGACTACCAGAACTTACTGTAGTTTCACTTCCTCTACTGCCCCCTCCTCCAACCCCCTGAATGGTATGTGGGTTCATCACAGGGGTATCTCCAGGATTAAATTCCCAGGGACACAATCAACCTCTTTCTCAGGGTCCTCTCCTACTCGGAAACGAGGTCAGTGCACAATAAGGTCAACTATGGTAAGTGAGAGAAGCAATGGGAGAGTGAAGTGTGTTGCTGAGAAAGACCTGGACGAGACTTCAACAAAGCCCCTTTGATCTTTAATTAAAACTCTCACAGAAGAAAAACATATGCTAAAGACAGTTTGCACATCATTCTCAAAATCACTTCATATTCAAAAGAAAACCATTTACCAGAAAATAACAATTAAGAAGCAGCTCACAATAAAATTATTTTAAAACTACTGTATTTCACGTTATCAGCATGGTACTACATGTAATTACCTTTTTGTTTTTCGAGTAAAGATGATGGGAGAGTTATTTCAGCTGCTGGATCTATTTATGAAAAAGATGTAGCATTGTTAAATAAATGGCTTTTAATGCTCATTTGAAGTCCTGCAATTCAAGACTTTTCATTGGCTTAGCAACATGGGTTATGAGCTATTTCACCATGCTCAACAAATATATTATTGTTAGTACGTAATTCATTTAAGGTTATCTTTTACATTGTGGCTGAAAAGCTCCTATGGGGGAGCTTCAACAAAATGTTTTACTGGAAATTACACCACTCGTAAAATTCATATGAAACTACATCCAGGACTCGAGTGGCGTATTTTCCATGTCCTCACTAGTAAAGATATCGATGATTTCACTGATATCAAGTTTGTCTCTTTAATTGTACTTAAATTTGTTGGTGCATGATCAAAACATCTTCTGGTCTTCCTCAAATGTCTTCGGCAATCTTCGGAAATTTTCGAAAAATTGTCAAAAATGCCATCATCAGTGTGTCTATATATAATAAAAAGAACATTACATGTTAGCTTGAGGATATGAATTTTACGTTCTCGTGGCAAGAAAAATATCTCAATTGTTCACTGTGTTCACTTGTGAGATATTGTTCTTGCCACTCGAACATAAAATTCATATCTTCTCACCACTGTGTAATATCCTCTGTATGTATGTAAGTATGATAAACATACGCACGAAACTTTAGGGCATTTTTGAAGTTTTTAATAAAACAATTACTCCACTCACGCTTGTTAGATATGGGACGAATATAACCAAATCAACACTACACGTCTCCTCGGCTACAGCCCATCGTCTCATATCCAGCGCATGCTTGTGGAATAATTTGAGGAAAGGATTTATACATTCTCATGAAACTTAAAACTTTGTTCAATTATTTTCCACTTACCTAATGGATGATGCCACGAAACCTGGTTTGTTAAAGTATTCCAGTAGTAACTGGCTCCACTAGAAACAAAAAGGAAAAACACCTTAAAGACCGGCATCAAGGGTGTTTAATATGCTGTGCCTTCTATTATTATACGGCAAGCCCTAGGATTTTAAATTTCATTTCAGTTCCGTGTGCAGTGATCATGGGAAACAATTGTGTAAAATTTCATTTTTGATTTGGACACAATAAAAGAAAACGGAAATAGTATGAAAATCAAACACTATACAATGTATATATATAAGCTTGCATGTACTTAGTGGCAGGAATCTTGTTAAAGCTTATAAACAATTACATATGTAATGTTCTATGAAACAGGGAAACATTTTCGAAAACAGTACAAAATTACCCTTCCCAAATGTTTTTTAACATAAAGCCAACTTTTGTACTTCTTCACAGTGAATGCCATGTAAAATGATTACTAGTACGAAAACCAACAATTTATAGTTTAGCTGAGCTGTTCACCCACCATCTTTAATCCACCCCAGACTACATTACACCATGCTATGCACTTTGGGATTAATACAACATGGCATATGGGTGATGCGAAAAAACATATTAGTCTCATGTATAATAATATTGGAGTGCTCATCAAAGAAATTACTTTTCTTCTTGAGAATTGAAACAGAAAAAACTTGTAGCAAGTGAATTTTGATCGGCAAGGGTGAAGATGTCCGTGGCAAAATAATGTTTTTCCTTGGTTCCATTATTTCTGAATCACAGTACGACATAGTACAAGAAAAAATTGTTACTGTGAAATCCTAGTGCTTAGTATGGCTCTGTCTCACAAGGACTGGGAACTACCGAGTTCATGAATTTGATTGGCTGAAATCAATATCAAAAGTGGTCTAGACCAATAATGTTTTGTGATGAAAAAAGTTGCAAACTAAAATGCAAAAATTTTGACTATTTTCTTCGACTCTGCAATGAGCAGTCTGGTTTTGAGCCCTGGCCAGGGACATTGTGATGTGTTCTTGGGCAAGACTCTCATGGTGCCTCTCTCCACCTAGGTGTATAAACAGGGCATCTGAGAGGATGCGGTGGTGTGGATCCGCATAATTCGCTCACTTCTGCATCCTCTGCATCCTTAGGGCATTTTTCCGCACAAAACTAGAAAATTGCTACATATAAGCAAGAAAGCAACTCGTTACCATCCTCAGAAGCAAAAATAGCGAGGACATTGATCATTTTGAAGAAGTTATTCACCCAAAACAGCAACCAAAACACGCCTTTTCGTACGTAAACAGTTTTAAACCTCCAGGCGTTGCAGGCATCTTCTGGTGATGGACCTGGGTTCTAGTTTTCAGACTTCCAGTATCCAGTTTTCCTCATCTGATTCAAAGCATGGTTACTAAGCTTCCGACAAAAAAACTATGGAAAAACTGTGTTGAAGGAAGAAATAGCTGTCCATGAATGGCAGCAAAAGGCCAAACATGTCATGAAGGAGTTAAATTCTTGGTAACACGTTAATGGGTATTTTATACGTTTGAAAAATCCAAGGGAACAACTTAATTAATTTCGAAATTTCTGCATAATCTGGCGTCTTTTCAGCATAATCGTCACTTTCTTCTGCATAATAACGCCGAAAATTTCTGCATAATTTTTCTTTTTTTTCCGCACCCTATCAGATGGCCTGTATAAATGGGTACCAGTGAAATTTAATGCTGGGGATAACCCTGTGATGGACTAGCATCCCATCCAGGGGGGAGTAGAAATACTCCTAGTCGCTTCATGCCACAGAACCCGGGATAACCTCTGGCCTGGTGGGCCACAATTGGCTCGTATGCAGACTTTACCTTACCTACAGTAATATTAACTTTATTCATAGAAGTGCCAAAAAGCGCAAGAAAAAAAGGACAAGAATGAACAAACTTTGGCAGAATTAAGTTCAGCTCATTGCCGTTCACAAGCAAAATGTCAGTTAGTACAAACCAGTTTCTTTAAACAAATTAAATTGCTCTAAGTTGTTTGCTACATACATGTACATGTAATTACCATCTTAAATAGAGCTTAGTCAGTCTGTATGGGAGAATCTTGATCTTAGTTGTGTCTACAGCCCTTGGTTAAGATTCTCCCATACAGACCTCCTGCTTAATAAGAGCTAAATTATTGCATAATGACAGCATGAAAATGTTCGGAACATCTTAGCTTCCAACACAACCAACTGCAAACACCTATGACACTATATTTAGCTCTTATTAACCAAGCAGGAAGTCTGTATACTGGGAGAATCCTGACCGAGGTCATGAATGCAATGAGGTCTGTACACATGACCAAGATCAAGATTCTCCCATACTGACTGACTAAGCTCTGTTAATAAGATGTTTGTCATAAAGCAAACAACAAAACTTTAAATATTCAGCTAATGTAATTGGTTTGTACTACATTAAGCTGACATTTTGCTTGCAAGAGGCCGTGAGCTGAACTTAAATCTGCCAAAGTGTGCTCATCTTCTTTTTTGTTTTTCTCTCCTCAGGGATTTTGACACTGTAACTCAATATTACAAGAAATTTTCAATATTAAATTTTTTGCATTTTAGTTTGCAACTTCTGCACCGTAAAATGTGACCAGCCTAGATTCCAGCCAATCAAATTTGTGAATACAGTAGTTCCAAGTCCTTGTAAGACACAACTACATATGTATATATAATATTGAGGGATACAAGGTTGTATACATTTGGCTTTAAAATGTATAAATTAAATACATGTAAGGCTAACTGCTTCTCAAAAACTATTGATTATTGATACAAACACACTGTCAATTCCATGACATTTACAGATTGCAGACTGTAGACCACATTTAGGCCTAAATAGCAGTCCAGCAAGCCTGAATAGTGTTCAGGTTAACCTTTTTATAGTTAGCTATCAATGCAAATGGAAATACATGTACAATACATGTATTCCTGATCTACGTCATACACCACAAATTCCACAAGTAACGGTCACACAGTAAAAAGTAAAGGCCCATTTAAACGGTCATGATAGTCGATGATAGTCGATGATAGTTTCAACTCTCATTCACTATCATTAACTATTATGTTTGCGATCAAACGGTCCATGATAGTTCATGATAGTTTGTCGAGATCGCGCAATGTGCTAGAGTCACTAACTGGTACCTACCTCATGCGATTGTAAAAAAAAGTGTCGGGGCTTTTAATTTTGTGACGAAAATGGCTGTGTATCAGCCGAGAAGAGCAGCTATTGACACAATTTTAGTGACTGTAATGCAGGATGACATTTGTGAAGAGTTGCTGGGCCGCCACAAATGAGGAAGGACGAAATCTGAGTGGATACGGAGGAGAGACCAGGAAGGGATGTATCACTTTTTCAGTTACATCCCGATTGTGGTAGTCATCACTAAAATTGTTCCACAAACATGGCTGGGCCTCGTACTCATCCATTAGGTTGCATATCAAACTACTGCTCCACTTCTCGTCTCCTGGTTTTTTAGATTTTTTCATTTTTCTCACTTTCTCCCTTTCATCCCATGGTCACTGTTGTCCAAATACTCGTCCAAATTATTGCACTTTGTTGTTCTTCACAGGACGATGGCAATGCGATGGCCATATTGCATTGAGCCCGCCTTGGTTACCCCCGCTGACAGAAAAACTATTGTGCACTATTAACCGCTTGGGCAAACGGAAAAAACTATCACGAACTATCATGTCGAATTTGAACATGTCCAAACTGCATGATAGTTGGTGATAGTTGATGATAGTGACTGATAGTTCGTGTTCAAACGTGCATGATAGTTGAATCTATCATCAACCATTATGACTGTTTGAACAGGCCTTAAACTTTGAATTTGAGTCTCAGTGGTCCATCAAGCTATTATCCAGTCCTGGTTAAGTAAGTATAATTATGCATTTCAACCACTCCTCCTGACACTTTTCCTGCCTCTTAGATACCCATTTATACAACAGCTGAGAAGAGAACGACATGAAGAGAATGAAAGCTTAACCACCCTTTGATGTCTAGAACCCACTCTCCTCTATATCTGCCTTACCTGCCGGGATCTGGCACTAGATACCATCCTACAGGTAATGGAACAGTGCTAAAGTCCTGTAACAAAATATTAAACATTATTCAGTCATTAAATGTGTACAGTAATGGTCACAAACAACTGCCAAGCCAGAAGTAAATGTATATGTTTTATTAGCCCCCTCTTCAATTTTGCAATATTTAAGAAAGGAAGCCAAACTTGGCCACTTAATCTGAAATATATCTGCAATGGGAAAAATTTACTTGTACACAGCATATTGTTATGTTCAGACCTTGATATTTTTGTAGCAACTGCATTTAAACAGACATATTTATTTCCAATTTGAAATCTCCTTGATATATTATTTATTGAACAAAATTTAACTTCATTTATGTAATCAGTCTACAGACCCTCTGCTTGGTCTTGAGTTCCTCAATATTGCAAGCAAAATTATTAACCACAGGGGATTTGAAAAACCTGAACACAAGAGGGTGGCCAAGGGAAGCGATAAAAAAGGAGGGTCTGAGAACTTCTTTTGAGAAACTGAATTCTCTGTTTCTCCAGCTTCTATAGATTGTTATGTACAATGTTAATAATAATGATAAATCTTCTGTACCACATGGAATACAAAGTTATTCTAAGCTTTGGTGGAGAATGATTGTTGTCTTGGCCAGATTGTTTTCAACAATATTCCACACAAGTGTGATATGGTATTAAAGTATTATCACAGGGGATTTAAAAAGAGCTTGAATACAAAGGGGTGGACCATGTAATACATGTTATTCTTACCTTTGGTGGAGCAGGAGTGTTGTTTTGGCCATATCGTTTTCGACAATATTCCACACATGTGTGATATGGGTTTGATGTATTTGGACAGTCCTTCACTGGTCCATCTACTTTAGGTGGTTCATCTGGTTTCTCCTTGTCTAATGCCAAGAACAGAAATGAGAAAATATGGATCTTACATGACAGTTACAGAAGACGGAGCACCAAAAATTTACCACAATGGGCCATTCCATTTTCTATCAGTGCACCCCCCCCCCCCCCCTCATCCTATTGCAATACTAGGAAAATTTAAGGGGGGGAAGGGGTCCTTAAAGGCTGTTTCAAAGCAGGCAACTGTGTAGGTGCCTTTGATCTTCCTTTTTTGGGGAAGTAAAAAGGTGACTTTTCCAAGGGGGTAAAATTCAAGGTACAGACTGTACTTCAATAGGACGGGGTGCAGATACATTTGTATTAAATAGAATGGTCCAATAGGTCAATTTGTAATTGTGTCATAAGTGATATGGAATGCAAGCATTACGCTAGAGGTGACCTTGCTTTCATACATACCTCTGTGCTATTCTCATTCAAATGCAAACTAGTTAGGATAAGAACAACTTGATGTACATACAAACAAAACCAGTGAACTCTATATCTGAAAACTAGGTCACCTACACTCCAGCCTTGCCTGAACTGACAACTGTAAAAATTATGGTCTATTTGTGAGCTTTTTATAGTTTCTAGAACATGAATGTGACCAGAGTATTCAGGCTACAGCGTAAGTCCTCTATTGCTGAGGATGCTGGTCTACTGCAGGCTTGTGTTACACTGCTTTCCTAGGTCTTACGTTGTACTTTGATGCGTTGCACTGCAATACACAGCGGCACTTTCACAAGAACACAGCCTGTATGAACATGATGGACTATCCTCACTTAAACACTAATTGTTTAATCTGAACTACTTTGCAGTAACCAATGTCACTGAATGGCACTTGTAGAGAAACGCAAAAACAAACTACTGGTATACATATGTCTAGCTGCATGTGAAACAATTCAAGACTTTCATTGACTTGTAACTTGTCTAACTTAGCTTTAATACAACCCTTACTGGAAATCACTCAAAATCTGAAGACAGTTTGTTCCCTTGTGTTTCAAGCCTAGCTAGGTTTTCCAAAACAAGCACTTTTGACCCAAATTACATACATCTGATGTTTAAAATTAAAGGTCTTTCGCTTTAACCTTAGACAAAAATTCAAGGCCAAGGAAAGTTCCATTAATTGGCACAAATTGTGTCCATTACTGAAGATCATTAAGCTTATTGAAAATCCGTATTAAACGGATTTTCAATATTTTGCAGGTCAACCTTGGTCTTCCATGATCTTATGCTTCGCTTACACCTTTCTAGGTTTGATTGCAGCTTAAAATGATGCTTTAAACCTTTTTGAATTATTCCTCTCTTTGCAAGACGGGCTTGAAGCGCTGGAGGTAGAGGCATTCTAGATCTATATTCATTCAAACCAATCTTCGAAGTCTCTTCTCTTTCTTCAAGGGACTCTTCAAGGAGGTAAATTTCAATATGGCGGTATTGAGCCTGCAATATTCTTCATCATTCATCCGCTGAGTCCAGTCCACGTGGGTTTTGGGTTTTCAAACATGGCATCCGAAGAGAAGAGAAATCTGATCGAAAGTTTGTACGACATTTGTGCCATAAAATTCGGCGATTTTACGTTGAAAAGTGGAATACAATCTCCGGTTTACGTTGATTTGCGCGTGATTGTATCATACCCAGAAATTCTCAAGCGGATAAGTGATATGTTATGGAATGTTGCCACGGCATCGAAGGCAGATTTTTCGGTCATTTGCGGTGTTCCTTACACTGCTTTACCGATCGCTTCTTCCATCTCCGTGAGTTGTAACGTCCCGATGGTAATGAGAAGAAAAGAAGCCAAATCCTACGGAACGAAACGATTGATAGAGGGAGTGTTTACGCCAGAAAGCAAGTGTTTGGTCATTGAAGATGTTGTCACAAGTGGTTCGAGTGTTTTGGAGACAGTGGAAGCGCTTGGGTCTGTAGCGTTGCGCGTTTCAGATGCTGTGGTGTTACTAGATCGCTTTCAAGGCGGAAAAGAGATGCTACAAGCACAGGGAGTGAAGCTTCATAGTCTGTTAACACTTCCTGAAGTCCTTGATGTATTGTTAGCCAAGGGAAAGGTCGACCAAGAAATGGCGGCAAAAGTGCGCGCTTTTTTGTCCACAAACAAGTTCCAGCCATCTGTAGGTATACACAAGGCACCAGCAACTCCAGGAAGCCAACTTAGCTTCGAAGCCCGAGCTCAAATTGCGACTAACCCAGTCTCAAGGAAATTATTTGAGATAATGCACAAGAAAAAATCAAATCTGGCCATATCTGCTGATTTTACGACTTGTGGAGAGGTTCTAAGCCTGGTTGACAAGGTTGGACCACACGTGTGTATTGTGAAGACCCATGCTGACATCCTTGAGGATTTCACCCCAGGATTTGCCGAGTCTCTCCAAAAGCTTGCAGAAAAGCACAACTTTGCAATTTTTGAAGATAGGAAATTTGCTGACATTGGCAACACAGTGAAGAATCAGTACAGCAAAGGGTTGTACCATATTGCAGATTGGGCACACCTGGTCAATGCACATGCTGTCCCAGGGGATGGTGTCATTAAGGGCCTCAAAGAAATTGGTGAGCCCCTTGGAAGGGCGTGCCTCTTAATCGGTGAAATGAGCTCTGCAGGAAGCCTCGCCACTGGAGAGTACACTAAAGCGGCAGTGGAAATGGCAAAGACCCACAAAGACTTTGTTATTGGTTTTATTAGCCTGTCATGTTTAGTGGATGATCCTCAGTTCATTCACATGACCCCAGGGGTTCAGCTCAGTGCTGGAGGAGATAATCTTGGTCAACAGTACCTCACACCCAGTGATGTCATCGTCAACAGAGGCAGTGATGTTATAATTGTTGGCAGAGGTGTCTACCAGGCTGAGGATCCCGTCAAGGCTGCAGTTCAGTACAAAGAAGAAGCATTTGCTGCCTACCTACAAAGAATTGGGAGTTAAAAAACAAACATGGGTCTGAAATGCTGTCACCACAATGTATATTATAGGCAATGACAGTCTTTCAAGAGAGTGAAACCATTTGACTGTGTATTTCTTAGAAGGGCTATTTTTAAAGGGGCAGTGACACAAGGATTTTGCCTTTTTAGGTCAATTCTGTTCGTGTAAAGTCAGAGCTTGAGGCTTTCACTCGTAAACAGAATTGACCTAAAAAGGCAAAATCCTTGTGTCACTGCCCCTTTAAAAATAGCCCTTCTAAGAAATACACAGTCAAATGGTTTCACTCTCTTGAAAGACTGTCATTGCCTATAATATACATTGTGGTGACAGCATTTCAGACCCATGTTTGTTTTTTAACTCCCAATTCTTTGTAGGTAGGCAGCAAATGCTTCTTCTTTGTACTGAACTGCAGCCTTGACGGGATCCTCAGCCTGGTAGACACCTCTGCCAACAATTATAACATCACTGCCTCTGTTGACGATGACATCACTGGGTGTGAGGTACTGTTGACCAAGATTATCTCCTCCAGCACTGAGCTGAACCCCTGGGGTCATGTGAATGAACTGAGGATCATCCACTAAACATGACAGGCTAATAAAACCAATAACAAAGTCTTTGTGGGTCTTTGCCATTTCCACTGCCGCTTTAGTGTACTCTCCAGTGGCGAGGCTTCCTGCAGAGCTCATTTCACCGATTAAGAGGCACGCCCTTCCAAGGGGCTCACCAATTTCTTTGAGGCCCTTAATGACACCATCCCCTGGGACAGCATGTGCATTGACCAGGTGTGCCCAATCTGCAATATGGTACAACCCTTTGCTGTACTGATTCTTCACTGTGTTGCCAATGTCAGCAAATTTCCTATCTTCAAAAATTGCAAAGTTGTGCTTTTCTGCAAGCTTTTGGAGAGACTCGGCAAATCCTGGGGTGAAATCCTCAAGGATGTCAGCATGGGTCTTCACAATACACACGTGTGGTCCAACCTTGTCAACCAGGCTTAGAACCTCTCCACAAGTCGTAAAATCAGCAGATATGGCCAGATTTGATTTTTTCTTGTGCATTATCTCAAATAATTTCCTTGAGACTGGGTTAGTCGCAATTTGAGCTCGGGCTTCGAAGCTAAGTTGGCTTCCTGGAGTTGCTGGTGCCTTGTGTATACCTACAGATGGCTGGAACTTGTTTGTGGACAAAAAAGCGCGCACTTTTGCCGCCATTTCTTGGTCGACCTTTCCCTTGGCTAACAATACATCAAGGACTTCAGGAAGTGTTAACAGACTATGAAGCTTCACTCCCTGTGCTTGTAGCATCTCTTTTCCGCCTTGAAAGCGATCTAGTAACACCACAGCATCTGAAACGCGCAACGCTACAGACCCAAGCGCTTCCACTGTCTCCAAAACACTCGAACCACTTGTGACAACATCTTCAATGACCAAACACTTGCTTTCTGGCGTAAACACTCCCTCTATCAATCGTTTCGTTCCGTAGGATTTGGCTTCTTTTCTTCTCATTACCATCGGGACGTTACAACTCACGGAGATGGAAGAAGCGATCGGTAAAGCAGTGTAAGGAACACCGCAAATGACCGAAAAATCTGCCTTCGATGCCGTGGCAACATTCCATAACATATCACTTATCCGCTTGAGAATTTCTGGGTATGATACAATCACGCGCAAATCAACGTAAACCGGAGATTGTATTCCACTTTTCAACGTAAAATCGCCGAATTTTATGGCACAAATGTCGTACAAACTTTCGATCAGATTTCTCTTCTCTTCGGATGCCATGTTTGAAACCCAAAACCCACGTGGACTGGACTCAGCGGATGAATGATGAAGAATATTGCAGGCTCAATACCGCCATATTGAAATTTACCTCCTTGAAGAGTCCCTTGAAGAAAGAGAAGAGACTTCGAAGATTGGTTTGAATGAATATAGATCTAGAATGCCTCTACCCTCCAGCGCTTCAAGCCCGTCTTGCAAAGAGAGGAATAATTCAAAAAGGTTTAAAGCATCATTTTAAGCTGCAATCAAACCTAGAAAGGTGTAAGCGAAGCATAAGATCATGGAAGACCAAGGTTGACCTGCAAAATATTGAAAATCCGTTTAATACGGATTTTCAATAAGCTTAATGATCTTCAGTAATGGACACAATTTGTGCCAATTAATGGAACTTTCCTTGGCCTTGAATTTTTGTCTAAGGTTAAAGCGAAAGACCTTTAATTTTAAACATCAGATGTATGTAATTTGGGTCAAAAGTGCTTGTTTTGGAAAACCTAGCTAGGCTTGAAACACAAGGGAACAAACTGTCTTCAGATTTTGAGTGATTTCCAGTAAGGGTTGTATTAAAGCTAAGTTAGACAAGTTACAAGTCAATGAAAGTCTTGAATTGTTTCACATGCAGCTAGACATATGTATACCAGTAGTTTGTTTTTGCGTTTCTCTACAAGTGCCATTCAGTGACATTGGTTACTGCAAAGTAGTTCAGATTAAACAATTAGTGTTTAAGTGAGGATAGTCCATCATGTTCATACAGGCTGTGTTCTTGTGAAAGTGCCGCTGTGTATTGCAGTGCAACGCATCAAAGTACAACGTAAGACCTAGGAAAGCAGTGTAACACAAGCCTGCAGTAGACCAGCATCCTCAGCAATAGAGGACTTACGCTGTAGCCTGAATACTCTGGTCACATTCATGTTCTAGAAACTATAAAAAGCTCACAAATAGACCATAATTTTTACAGTTGTCAGTTCAGGCAAGGCTGGAGTGTAGGTGACCTAGTTTTCAGATATAGAGTTCACTGGTTTTGTTTGTATGTACATCAAGTTGTTCTTATCCTAACTAGTTTGCATTTGAATGAGAATAGCACAGAGGTATGTATGAAAGCAAGGTCACCTCTAGCGTAATGCTTGCATTCCATATCACTTATGACACAATTACAAATTGACCTATTGGACCATTCTATTTAATACAAATGTATCTGCACCCCGTCCTATTGAAGTACAGTCTGTACCTTGAATTTTACCCCCTTGGAAAAGTCACCTTTTTACTTCCCCAAAAAAGGAAGATCAAAGGCACCTACACAGTTGCCTGCTTTGAAACAGCCTTTAAGGACCCCTTCCCCCCCTTAAATTTTCCTAGTATTGCAATAGGATGAGGGGGGGGGGGGGGTGCACTGATAGAAAATGGAATGGCCCATTGTGGTAAATTTTTGGTGCTCCGTCTTCTGTAACTGTCATGTAAGATCCATATTTTCTCATTTCTGTTCTTGGCATTAGACAAGGAGAAACCAGATGAACCACCTAAAGTAGATGGACCAGTGAAGGACTGTCCAAATACATCAAACCCATATCACACATGTGTGGAATATTGTCGAAAACGATATGGCCAAAACAACACTCCTGCTCCACCAAAGGTAAGAATAACATGTATTACATGGTCCACCCCTTTGTATTCAAGCTCTTTTTAAATCCCCTGTGATAATACTTTAATACCATATCACACTTGTGTGGAATATTGTTGAAAACAATCTGGCCAAGACAACAATCATTCTCCACCAAAGCTTAGAATAACTTTGTATTCCATGTGGTACAGAAGATTTATCATTATTATTAACATTGTACATAACAATCTATAGAAGCTGGAGAAACAGAGAATTCAGTTTCTCAAAAGAAGTTCTCAGACCCTCCTTTTTTATCGCTTCCCTTGGCCACCCTCTTGTGTTCAGGTTTTTCAAATCCCCTGTGGTTAATAATTTTGCTTGCAATATTGAGGAACTCAAGACCAAGCAGAGGGTCTGTAGACTGATTACATAAATGAAGTTAAATTTTGTTCAATAAATAATATATCAAGGAGATTTCAAATTGGAAATAAATATGTCTGTTTAAATGCAGTTGCTACAAAAATATCAAGGTCTGAACATAACAATATGCTGTGTACAAGTAAATTTTTCCCATTGCAGATATATTTCAGATTAAGTGGCCAAGTTTGGCTTCCTTTCTTAAATATTGCAAAATTGAAGAGGGGGCTAATAAAACATATACATTTACTTCTGGCTTGGCAGTTGTTTGTGACCATTACTGTACACATTTAATGACTGAATAATGTTTAATATTTTGTTACAGGACTTTAGCACTGTTCCATTACCTGTAGGATGGTATCTAGTGCCAGATCCCGGCAGGTAAGGCAGATATAGAGGAGAGTGGGTTCTAGACATCAAAGGGTGGTTAAGCTTTCATTCTCTTCATGTCGTTCTCTTCTCAGCTGTTGTATAAATGGGTATCTAAGAGGCAGGAAAAGTGTCAGGAGGAGTGGTTGAAATGCATAATTATACTTACTTAACCAGGACTGGATAATAGCTTGATGGACCACTGAGACTCAAATTCAAAGTTTAAGGCCTGTTCAAACAGTCATAATGGTTGATGATAGATTCAACTATCATGCACGTTTGAACACGAACTATCAGTCACTATCATCAACTATCACCAACTATCATGCAGTTTGGACATGTTCAAATTCGACATGATAGTTCGTGATAGTTTTTTCCGTTTGCCCAAGCGGTTAATAGTGCACAATAGTTTTTCTGTCAGCGGGGGTAACCAAGGCGGGCTCAATGCAATATGGCCATCGCATTGCCATCGTCCTGTGAAGAACAACAAAGTGCAATAATTTGGACGAGTATTTGGACAACAGTGACCATGGGATGAAAGGGAGAAAGTGAGAAAAATGAAAAAATCTAAAAAACCAGGAGACGAGAAGTGGAGCAGTAGTTTGATATGCAACCTAATGGATGAGTACGAGGCCCAGCCATGTTTGTGGAACAATTTTAGTGATGACTACCACAATCGGGATGTAACTGAAAAAGTGATACATCCCTTCCTGGTCTCTCCTCCGTATCCACTCAGATTTCGTCCTTCCTCATTTGTGGCGGCCCAGCAACTCTTCACAAATGTCATCCTGCATTACAGTCACTAAAATTGTGTCAATAGCTGCTCTTCTCGGCTGATACACAGCCATTTTCGTCACAAAATTAAAAGCCCCGACACTTTTTTTTACAATCGCATGAGGTAGGTACCAGTTAGTGACTCTAGCACATTGCGCGATCTCGACAAACTATCATGAACTATCATGGACCGTTTGATCGCAAACATAATAGTTAATGATAGTGAATGAGAGTTGAAACTATCATCGACTATCATCGACTATCATGACCGTTTAAATGGGCCTTTACTTTTTACTGTGTGACCGTTACTTGTGGAATTTGTGGTGTATGACGTAGATCAGGAATACATGTATTGTACATGTATTTCCATTTGCATTGATAGCTAACTATAAAAAGGTTAACCTGAACACTATTCAGGCTTGCTGGACTGCTATTTAGGCCTAAATGTGGTCTACAGTCTGCAATCTGTAAATGTCATGGAATTGACAGTGTGTTTGTATCAATAATCAATAGTTTTTGAGAAGCAGTTAGCCTTACATGTATTTAATTTATACATTTTAAAGCCAAATGTATACAACCTTGTATCCCTCAATATTATATATACATATGTAGTTGTGTCTTACAAGGACTTGGAACTACTGTATTCACAAATTTGATTGGCTGGAATCTAGGCTGGTCACATTTTACGGTGCAGAAGTTGCAAACTAAAATGCAAAAAATTTAATATTGAAAATTTCTTGTAATATTGAGTTACAGTGTCAAAATCCCTGAGGAGAGAAAAACAAAAAAGAAGATGAGCACACTTTGGCAGATTTAAGTTCAGCTCACGGCCTCTTGCAAGCAAAATGTCAGCTTAATGTAGTACAAACCAATTACATTAGCTGAATATTTAAAGTTTTGTTGTTTGCTTTATGACAAACATCTTATTAACAGAGCTTAGTCAGTCAGTATGGGAGAATCTTGATCTTGGTCATGTGTACAGACCTCATTGCATTCATGACCTCGGTCAGGATTCTCCCAGTATACAGACTTCCTGCTTGGTTAATAAGAGCTAAATATAGTGTCATAGGTGTTTGCAGTTGGTTGTGTTGGAAGCTAAGATGTTCCGAACATTTTCATGCTGTCATTATGCAATAATTTAGCTCTTATTAAGCAGGAGGTCTGTATGGGAGAATCTTAACCAAGGGCTGTAGACACAACTAAGATCAAGATTCTCCCATACAGACTGACTAAGCTCTATTTAAGATGGTAATTACATGTACATGTATGTAGCAAACAACTTAGAGCAATTTAATTTGTTTAAAGAAACTGGTTTGTACTAACTGACATTTTGCTTGTGAACGGCAATGAGCTGAACTTAATTCTGCCAAAGTTTGTTCATTCTTGTCCTTTTTTTCTTGCGCTTTTTGGCACTTCTATGAATAAAGTTAATATTACTGTAGGTAAGGTAAAGTCTGCATACGAGCCAATTGTGGCCCACCAGGCCAGAGGTTATCCCGGGTTCTGTGGCATGAAGCGACTAGGAGTATTTCTACTCCCCCCTGGATGGGATGCTAGTCCATCACAGGGTTATCCCCAGCATTAAATTTCACTGGTACCCATTTATACAGGCCATCTGATAGGGTGCGGAAAAAAAAGAAAAATTATGCAGAAATTTTCGGCGTTATTATGCAGAAGAAAGTGACGATTATGCTGAAAAGACGCCAGATTATGCAGAAATTTCGAAATTAATTAAGTTGTTCCCTTGGATTTTTCAAACGTATAAAATACCCATTAACGTGTTACCAAGAATTTAACTCCTTCATGACATGTTTGGCCTTTTGCTGCCATTCATGGACAGCTATTTCTTCCTTCAACACAGTTTTTCCATAGTTTTTTTGTCGGAAGCTTAGTAACCATGCTTTGAATCAGATGAGGAAAACTGGATACTGGAAGTCTGAAAACTAGAACCCAGGTCCATCACCAGAAGATGCCTGCAACGCCTGGAGGTTTAAAACTGTTTACGTACGAAAAGGCGTGTTTTGGTTGCTGTTTTGGGTGAATAACTTCTTCAAAATGATCAATGTCCTCGCTATTTTTGCTTCTGAGGATGGTAACGAGTTGCTTTCTTGCTTATATGTAGCAATTTTCTAGTTTTGTGCGGAAAAATGCCCTAAGGATGCAGAGGATGCAGAAGTGAGCGAATTATGCGGATCCACACCACCGCATCCTCTCAGATGCCCTGTTTATACACCTAGGTGGAGAGAGGCACCATGAGAGTCTTGCCCAAGAACACATCACAATGTCCCTGGCCAGGGCTCAAAACCAGACTGCTCATTGCAGAGTCGAAGAAAATAGTCAAAATTTTTGCATTTTAGTTTGCAACTTTTTTCATCACAAAACATTATTGGTCTAGACCACTTTTGATATTGATTTCAGCCAATCAAATTCATGAACTCGGTAGTTCCCAGTCCTTGTGAGACAGAGCCATACTAAGCACTAGGATTTCACAGTAACAATTTTTTCTTGTACTATGTCGTACTGTGATTCAGAAATAATGGAACCAAGGAAAAACATTATTTTGCCACGGACATCTTCACCCTTGCCGATCAAAATTCACTTGCTACAAGTTTTTTCTGTTTCAATTCTCAAGAAGAAAAGTAATTTCTTTGATGAGCACTCCAATATTATTATACATGAGACTAATATGTTTTTTCGCATCACCCATATGCCATGTTGTATTAATCCCAAAGTGCATAGCATGGTGTAATGTAGTCTGGGGTGGATTAAAGATGGTGGGTGAACAGCTCAGCTAAACTATAAATTGTTGGTTTTCGTACTAGTAATCATTTTACATGGCATTCACTGTGAAGAAGTACAAAAGTTGGCTTTATGTTAAAAAACATTTGGGAAGGGTAATTTTGTACTGTTTTCGAAAATGTTTCCCTGTTTCATAGAACATTACATATGTAATTGTTTATAAGCTTTAACAAGATTCCTGCCACTAAGTACATGCAAGCTTATATATATACATTGTATAGTGTTTGATTTTCATACTATTTCCGTTTTCTTTTATTGTGTCCAAATCAAAAATGAAATTTTACACAATTGTTTCCCATGATCACTGCACACGGAACTGAAATGAAATTTAAAATCCTAGGGCTTGCCGTATAATAATAGAAGGCACAGCATATTAAACACCCTTGATGCCGGTCTTTAAGGTGTTTTTTCCTTTTTGTTTCTAGTGGAGCCAGTTACTACTGGAATACTTTAACAAACCAGGTTTCGTGGCATCATCCATTAGGTAAGTGGAAAATAATTGAACAAAGTTTTAAGTTTCATGAGAATGTATAAATCCTTTCCTCAAATTATTCCACAAGCATGCGCTGGATATGAGACGATGGGCTGTAGCCGAGGAGACGTGTAGTGTTGATTTGGTTATATTCGTCCCATATCTAACAAGCGTGAGTGGAGTAATTGTTTTATTAAAAACTTCAAAAATGCCCTAAAGTTTCGTGCGTATGTTTATCATACTTACATACATACAGAGGATATTACACAGTGGTGAGAAGATATGAATTTTATGTTCGAGTGGCAAGAACAATATCTCACAAGTGAACACAGTGAACAATTGAGATATTTTTCTTGCCACGAGAACGTAAAATTCATATCCTCAAGCTAACATGTAATGTTCTTTTTATTATATATAGACACACTGATGATGGCATTTTTGACAATTTTTCGAAAATTTCCGAAGATTGCCGAAGACATTTGAGGAAGACCAGAAGATGTTTTGATCATGCACCAACAAATTTAAGTACAATTAAAGAGACAAACTTGATATCAGTGAAATCATCGATATCTTTACTAGTGAGGACATGGAAAATACGCCACTCGAGTCCTGGATGTAGTTTCATATGAATTTTACGAGTGGTGTAATTTCCAGTAAAACATTTTGTTGAAGCTCCCCCATAGGAGCTTTTCAGCCACAATGTAAAAGATAACCTTAAATGAATTACGTACTAACAATAATATATTTGTTGAGCATGGTGAAATAGCTCATAACCCATGTTGCTAAGCCAATGAAAAGTCTTGAATTGCAGGACTTCAAATGAGCATTAAAAGCCATTTATTTAACAATGCTACATCTTTTTCATAAATAGATCCAGCAGCTGAAATAACTCTCCCATCATCTTTACTCGAAAAACAAAAAGGTAATTACATGTAGTACCATGCTGATAACGTGAAATACAGTAGTTTTAAAATAATTTTATTGTGAGCTGCTTCTTAATTGTTATTTTCTGGTAAATGGTTTTCTTTTGAATATGAAGTGATTTTGAGAATGATGTGCAAACTGTCTTTAGCATATGTTTTTCTTCTGTGAGAGTTTTAATTAAAGATCAAAGGGGCTTTGTTGAAGTCTCGTCCAGGTCTTTCTCAGCAACACACTTCACTCTCCCATTGCTTCTCTCACTTACCATAGTTGACCTTATTGTGCACTGACCTCGTTTCCGAGTAGGAGAGGACCCTGAGAAAGAGGTTGATTGTGTCCCTGGGAATTTAATCCTGGAGATACCCCTGTGATGAACCCACATACCATTCAGGGGGTTGGAGGAGGGGGCAGTAGAGGAAGTGAAACTACAGTAAGTTCTGGTAGTCTGGGCCTCTTAGCCTGACTTTACTTGTAACTTTTTTGTAGAAGCTCAAACAGACGTTCAACCCAACAGAGAAATCCTCGCCCCACCTGGGGTGGACACTGAACAAGATAAGGAGCAGGTGTTGAGTATCGGCAAACATCCCAGTCTCATGAAGGTAATACACTAATGGCACTTTGCATGTGACAAGAAATGCTGTCCAGAGCTTTTGGGTTTCTACATGTGTTTCTTTGGGGTGATCTGGATCAGGATCAGCAATCAAAGACCATTCAGATCATAGTACATCAAAGGAACCCGATGAATCCACTCTGATCACAGATTTATCAGTTCCTTTGAAGTTCATGTACCACGATCCAAATGATCTCGGATCACTGATCCTGATCCTAAAGGAAAGCACTCTCTGAAACATTGCCAAAAGGTACATGAACATGACCGAACATGTATGGAAATGTTCTGTGTTTCAGGAAAAATCTAAAAATTGCTGAATTCTCAAAATGTCCATCATTCAGCCAAAAATTCTATAGGGATTCTGGAACAAAATCAAATGGAACATTAATCTCTAGTAAGAAATTTTGAAACATTTGAGATGCTATACGTCAGGAGCGTTAGGAGGTCATCCTCTTGTGTAGAAAACTTCATCCTGGATAATGCTGTTCAAATTCGTCAATGGGAATTTTTAGAAATTCACACTGTGTTAATTGTTAAGTTTCCTTTTCTAAAAGTATCTCCACTCTTTCTCTTGCCCATTTGTGTATGTTTTTCCTGTTGTTGTTCTTGTTTATGTTTTAGGGGTCCCAAAAACGCCATGAGGCTGCCGCCAAAAGAAAACATGAGAAAGGTGAGCATTAAAACATTATTGGGGAATACATGTACACTTGTCTTTATATATTGAGAATATTGTTTTTTCCGGCCGAGGGTAAGTAGGATTATTTTTCAGTAGATTTTAGGTTGAAAACATTCTTGTGAATCTTAAGTGTTTTTAGATTATAGCGTATGGTATTTCTGTTTTCGAATGTATTTGATTACTGGATGGTGTTAAAGTAATTTTAGAGCCAGCCTTAATTTCTTGCAGAAATGTTATTAGCGTCGAACATACAGACAGTGCTATTTCTGTTGCTTGTTCGCTAGTTTTGTCGTTCAGAGAAAGGAAGAATTTTATACGGTCTAGTTAAAAACATTTAAATTGCACTGCATTGACACATTTTCAACACGCAAAATTTTCTTTCTCTGAGAAATGTCCAGGGTTGAAGGCTAATGAGATTCAAATTCTTCATGAGAAGCATCACAAAGTGTCCTCATTGGTAAAAAGTCACCAAAAC
>JAHPZR010002713.1:35000-52800 GCA_019787425.1 Platygyra sinensis
TGACCGGCACGATTCCATATTTGTACGGACTCGTGTAAACACCCGAACCGTGCAACTTTTTGCTCAGATAGCGCGGTTATGGCCTGGAATCAAATACCGCGACTGGTCTAAAATTTGCACGGATCCGTGTAAACACCACTGCAACAGAATTTGCACGGATCTATGTAAACAGGCGGTCCAGGAACAAAATTCGTCCGTGCAAAAATTTGTCCGGACCCGTGTAAACGGGGCCTGAGAGTCAAAAAGTAGCCAATCATGGGTCGTAGAGTCTACTCACGTAGAGAGCGGAAGCGACTTTACACGCTAAGCAAGCGTTCCCGTGCTAGTCGAATGAGATTGGGCCCGCTCGGTTAATAACTGCGTAGTACTTATTTAATTCTCCTGTATTTTTTTTTCCACAGGGGCACATGGACTACAGGTTTACTCAAGAAAGGTGAAGCTAAAACAGGAGTCGACACCACAGCTAATGGGCCTTTGTTTCAAATGAGACCATACCCCAGTCCTGGAGCTGTACTAAGGCAAAATCAACAACTAACACAGAGGTCTTCAGTGGAAACAAGTGAATAAACCATGGAACCTTTGTAAACCGCAGCTGAACTCTTTCCTCCCGAGAGTTTCGAAGTATTTTAGTTGCCAGAAAAAAATCCTTTTGTGGAAACTTTAAAAAACAAACAGCTGCAGTACCACGTGAAAGTACAGCTCACCAGCTTTCATTTGAATGGTTTTAGCCACAGAATTAAAAGTTAGAACCTCCTTGTACATCATAATAAACAGTACCACATGAAAGCACTGCTCAGAAGCTTTCAATTGAATGGTCGCATTGTAGGGATTGATTCGCGGCTTGAATTTGAAAATTTGAAACGCATGCTTCATGACTTAACTTCAGTCTTCACTTGTGACTTCATCTACTTACCGATAGCTGTCCTTTGCCGTAAGAAAGAGAACCTTTTTGTTTTCAGTGATTTCGATCAACACTGAATGATAACTAATATTTTAAAATATAGTGACTAGCTTCCTCATTGAGACTCGATGATTCATTCAATATTCCATGTTCTCCGCCTGTTATGTATACAATTTCTTTAATAAAACTCTTCACACGAATGCCGGTAATGAATAAAGCAAGAACTGTAAGGAAACCTCAGCTACCATGTGTTGGGGATTCCCTCTGATTCACTTAATATATTCAGTACAACCTCGCGATCTCGCGCTCTCGATGATCTTGATTTTTTTTTTTTTTTACGTTTCCCTCGAGGGTTTCTAGAGAAAATTCAACTGGCAAAACGAGTGGGTCTCTCTCCAGATTTCCGTGACAAGCTCGATTTTGATTGGTTTTAAAAAACATTGAAAAGCGGAAGTAAAACACCACCGATTCCATTAAAGGGGCATTGTCACGCTATTTGGCAACTTTATAAAAAGTTAGAAGGCGTCTTCGCATCAATTGAATTCCAAAACTAGTGATCTAGTTTTGTTATTGAAGACTATTTGAAGGTACTGAAACTGTTTCCTGTCGCCTGACGCTACGCCGATGTCGTGGATGGAAAAAGTTTTGATGCTACGCATTTTGTTTATGATTGAAGCCTCAAAGTAATGATTTTAGCACAGAATTGACCTAAAACGGCAAAATCCTCTTGACACTGATCCTTTAAGCCACGTATCTTTGAGTATGCGCAATTCAACTTATAGGTCCCCAGAGGCCGCGCTCCTTTTGGTCAGCGAGTGGTTCTTGAAGGTGAACATAGAGAGGAATCAAATGTAAAATCACTGAGGAGTCCCACAAGGAACAGTCCCAGGGCCCCTTTGCGTTTTACACTATCTCAAGCATGTTAAGGCATGGCTTATATATCCAGTACAGACCACCGGAGAGATAAAACCGTTTTTAATCTAAAGAAACGCTTTTTTCATCCCAGGAGCGGCCAAAAACTTACCCCAAACAAAATTTGATATCCTTAAACTCCTTAAGGTGTGTTTATGTTGGTCACGTGACTTTTGACGTCACAGGCCTGCTCGAGCTGAATTCTCAGATGGGCCAAGGATAGTGAGTTATCACGAAAAACTAACCATAAGAGATTTTTAACCACCTTCCAAGGCAACTATTTCTGTCCTGAATGGATGAACCCCTCAATTATTTAAAGCTATATATGGAAAGATAGAAGGTCACGTGACCTCTTTTACGTAATAACTTCTAAACTGAATATTTAAGAGCGTGTCCGTGTAAGAACCGACCACTCAAATTTTCGTGGAAAATGAATCGCCTCTATTTTTTCTACACAAGTCAAACAACATATGCAATGAACGAAAATGGCCTTTATTTCGATAGATTCGCTTTTTTAATTTTTTGAGGAATTTTTTGTGTAGGCGCCCCGAAAACCACAAAAACCGGAGATTGAAACCCCAAAAATTGGGGGTTACGCTATGCTTGCTCAAACTTCGCACATTCAATGAAACAACCTAATTCTTTCAGAATTACTGCATAATTCTTTCTTCTTTCCACACAACTTAAAACTATCTGCTTATCTTAAACGCAAGCAAAGTTATGACGTCTTAACGTGATTCGCTTAAAGACGTCTTTGCCATCTTTGCCTACATAGCCTCCAAACAAACAGATATTTTTCAAAAGTGGGACCTCTTCATGAATGATGACTGTTATCAGCGTAATGTACTAGGCCTAAGCTACAATTATCTGTATTAAAAGTTGTGGGCACTCATAATTTTGATACGCAAAAAATTCGACAAAGTAGCGGAAATTTCAACAATTTGTGTGGAAATGACGAATCTCATCCGTTGCCTAAAATGCGGTTTTGAGTTTCTCAGCGAACTTTTTGACATTACCTGATTAGATTTATTGAGTTTTAACGCTTGGAGAACTCCATGAGACTTATTTTACCGGAAATCTCTCAAGCCTTGCTTTGAATTCTACTGCGGTACTGACCACTACTCATCCGGCGTCACTGGCAGTTCCGTCACGCATCACGCATTCTTAGTTGAAGCAGGGGTTGATTTAAAATCTCGTATTCCCAGAGAAATGGGCAGCCTTGTTAGATTATATTTAACGTTTTCAACACCTTGTCTTTTCATTACATGTATCTTGGTTCTTATAAGCATACTCTAATTTTGGTTGTGATATAGCTAAGGCCGGTAGTGTAAACACTTGAAATCAATGTCAACACCATTTGTTCACTACTCACATTTGACATTTCTTTAGTGAGTTTCTTTTCATGAATTTCAATTACTAATAAATTAGTTGAGCCTATTGAGGTATTTTAGTGCAAGGCGATATGATATTTCTTAGTGCAAGGCGATATGATATTTCTTAGTGCAAGGACGCTTTTAAACTGATATGTTTGGCGAAGGGAGAGGGGGAAAAAGTGAAAGCCACAACTGACAAAGTTCCCGGAAGTATGTTCACCAGAAAGCGAGAGATCTAAACCATTTCCCGCGATTACATGCCGAATTACAATGTTTATCTGCACGAAAAGATGATGGTGCTAAAATTGCAAAATCGTAGCTAACTTTACATGAAATTGCTTCATAACCTGACTGTTGGCACGATTGCAATCCCCCCCAGCAAATCAAATTAACTTAAGGGGGGATTCTACCTGATTAGGAGTGAAATTTGAAGTAGTTTTAAAAGGGAATAGTTAAGATTAAAATGGTTTGGGAACTCTACCAGACAGTTGACCCCCTCAAAAAAGAGCGCCAGGTTGGTAGGGGACTGTTTGGTGTCCGTCTATTAATTCTTCACTTTAAATTTCAATTTTCCAAATCCATCAAATCTTCAACATTTCATATTTTATTTACTTTACTTTTACTTTATTTTTAACCATAATTTAAAGAATTAAATTTAAATATCTACAAACCCGCTTGTAGCATAGCTAATCTAGGCGGGTTGTATTAATTATAGTCATATTAACTGAGCAAAAAGTGATTTAAAAACAGCTACTAAATAAATAAACATACACACATTAATAGTTAATCAAACACATAAGTAAAAAGGTATATTTTCCTCAACTTAATCTATCTTTCAAGAAAAAAATATCTCTTTCACGAAATGACCAAAAATCACCCAAAAATTTACAAAAACCCGCAAAACATTGGTAAATGTTCTAAATGGAGGGATTTGGCGTTGCTTGAAACGTGAACGAGATATTGGCACAAAGGCCACGTTGATCGACGTCAAAAGAGCCTTCAGGTAAAATCTCGCGATAATAGTTTTTGAAAGGGACGGACCATTAGAAATGTGATGAGGGGGGAGTGTGGGTAGAAAAAATATTCATGCCAGGGAGGATGACTGAAAAAAATGCGCAAAGACGAAGAGAAAAAGCAAATTCCAGCAGAGTGATGAATTACATTGTCGGGCTTACAAACTGTACCCACCTGACTCAAGTAGTTTAAGGCCTGGGTCAAAGGCTTTTACTGGTGAAAATAATCCATTAATTATATTTCTAAAGGTATAAATGGCAATGGAACCAAATTTAGCACACAGTTAGATTTTAACGTCCTGAAAATTTCAAAGTAGAATTGGTACTTCTGACAGGTTACGTGACATGTCACGTGAGGCTTAGTGGAAAATACCCGTTTTTTTGAGGAATTGGTAGCGGTTTTTAGTAATATCATCCAGCAAACGCGCGTTTTAGATGCAGGGCAATTATTTTCATCCTCTTTCGTTTGGAATAACCGTCCCTCTTTTCGCAGCAAAAAATTATAGGGTGAAAGGTGTTTTTTTTAACAAAATTCGACTTTTGATCATTTATACCTGCTAAAAATGAAAACGCAGCAAGGCAGATACTTTAAATTTTCATCGAAATGGCTTATTTATTTAACAAATAAAGAAGCCTAAGCCGTGTATTACACTGTGATAAAACACGATGGTCATTTGAGAACACGAGGGAAATGTAGAAAACACAAGCCGCAGGCGAGTGTTTTCTACATTTCTCGAGTGTTCTCGAATGACCGGAGTGTTTTATCACAGTGTAATACACGGCTTAGGCTTCTTCATTTGCTTTAAGATATAGATTTTACGCGCGCAAAACAATATAAAACGCCTTTTTTATGTTTTATACTCTGATAAAACATGGGTCTTTGACCAATCAGAGCGCGCGCAGGGTCCCATCTATATTTTAATGATCAATATGATTAAGATTCGCCACCAATTCGCCGATTTACCAAATTTTGACAAAATGATTACGTAGCATGTCATGTGTTCAGAATAATATGTTAAGGCAAGGCAGGACGTCGAGCGTTATGATCAGGGAAAAGTTCAGCTTGTTAAAACAAAAAGAACAAGAGATATAGCTGCCCAACCATAATTCTACTTTGGCTTTGGCAGCCACTTCAGTACTGCAGTTTTAGTTTCTTGGTCCTGGTAGAATTCTCTACGATAAAGATAACGGACATTTTCCCTTTCAAGTCTGATACATTTCGTGTGTAGCAACCTCACCTTGGACACTGATAGCCAAACACCCTTGCAGAAAAACTCTTGTGGATAACCATGGCTTAAACTGAAGTGATTCTGAAAAAACGTGCGCTACAAACAGCCCACATACCGTGTTTTAAAAGCCTCGAAATATAGGAGTGATTTCTGAACTGACATTTATAAATGACGATTGTGGCTACAGAGGTGTACACCTATACACTTCTCCTAAGATGACCGCCAAGAAACGTCGTAATCCGGCAGACACTCAAGGAGGTGTTAACTCAAATGCCACGGTGTTTAGTATGGGCTGTTTCAATCTATTTTAGGTTATTGGCTAGCTAAGTAAACGACGCATTATCATTGTTCAAGTCCAAACGATACATTTTATAAATGTTTCGGCTGAAAATCGTGGAAACGCACCAAAAATTGCTTCAATTTTGCAAAATGTTTTCGAGGGCATGAAACCCCCAGACCCCCTAGTGGAATAGGTCATGTGGCCCCACATTTGCTACTGGACGGTCACTCGCACAACCCTAGCTTAAACCTTGAATCACTGCATGTTAAGAATGACTTTTATTACCAGAGTAATGAAGCAATAAAATTGATATTTCCCTAAACATCAAACCAAAAAGGCAATGCCGCGAGCCCCATTTTAGACAATAGCACGTTGATGTGCCTTATACTTGGTTATATTTCCCCTTGTAAATCTTTGACAGGAAAGCAAAACGACCGTGTGGAAGTTAAAAAATATTTTAAAAAATTATTAAAAGTAGTGGATTTAGCTGTGCAATGCTCTGCTAGCCAGGAAATCGTTTGGGAATTGCACAAAACTGCGTGTCCGGGTTATTCAGGTTTCAAAATTGGTTTCTCTAAGAATACTATGAAGAGGAAACTCTGTCTTAATCTAGTATGCCCTATGATTTTTTTTAAATTGGCAAGACTGGGATGCCATACTTTTATGAGTCTGATACGAATACTTGTCTTGGTGAGACTTCGGACACAGTATCATGTTACTCGATTTACTCGGCATCAAATCAAGCGGTGTCTTATGCATATTTGTTGTTTAATTAGAAGCATCGGAAAGGCATGGTATCCGTAAAAAGGTCCATTTCGGATATCAGTTAATTTATTACAGTAAAAATCTGTCTATGAGCTCTCCTGATTTATTAGCAACTTTAATTATTAGCGGAAAAGAATCTCCCGAACGGTTAAATGCGGAGTTAGCGAACGAATGTTGTTGACATTGACCCCAACTGTTTACACTACTGGCTTCGGCGATGACTCAACTAAAATTAATATTACAGCAATCTTTTTAAAAGAAACAAGAAAATAAAAGGAAAAGGTGTTGAAAAACTATGAAATAATCATAAAAGGCAGCTCATTTCTATGGGGATAAGACATTTTAAATCAACGCCTTCTTCAACCAAAAATGCGTGATGCGTGACGGAACGGTCGTGATGACGATCGGTAATGGTCAGTCAAAAGAAACGTGAGGCTTGAGATATTTCTCGATATTTTGGCGTAGTCTCATCGAGTTCTCCAAGCGTTAAAACTCAATAAATCTAATCAGGTAATGTCAAAAAGTTCGCTGAGAAACTCAAAACCGCATTTTAGGCAACAATTGATATTCGTCATTTCCACACAAATTGTTGAAATTTCCGCTACTTTGTCGAATTTTTTGCGTATCAAGATTATGAGTGCCCACAACTTTTAAAACAGATAATTGTAGCTTAGGCCTAGTACATTACGCTGATAACAGTCATCATTCATGAAGAGGTCCCACTTTTGAAAAATATCTGTTTGTTTGGAGGCTATGTAGGCAAAGATGGCAAAGACGTCTTTAAGCGGATCACGTTACGATGTCATAACTTTGCTTGCGTATAAGATAAGCAGATAGTTTTAAGTTGTGTGGAAAGAAGAAAGAATTATGCAGTAATTCTGAAAGAATTAGGTTGTTTCATTGAATGTGCGAAGTTTGAGCAAGCATAGCGTAACCCCCAATTTTTGGGGTTTCAATTTCCGGTTCTTGTGGTTTTCGGGGCGCCTACAAAAAAAATTCCTCAAAAAATTAAAAAAGCGAATCTATCGAAATAAAGGCCATTTTCGTTCATTGCATATGTTGTTTGACTTGTGTAGAAAAAATGGAGGCGATCCATTTTCCACGAAAATTTGAGTGGTCGGTTCTTACACGGACACGCTCTTAAGTCAGCCATTCTGGACAGATTCCTGTAGAGGCCATTAGCAAAATTGTAAAAATAGAGATTGTATGTCATCTCGGCGGCCCGTTTTCAGTTGTTTTTTCCAAAAACTGGAACAATTGATTATAGTCACGTGACCCATTTTATCAGATTTTATTGGTGTTACAATATTAAAGTCGTTGAGATTGGTTAAGCTGCAAGATCTGCAAAGATTAAACCAAATCCTGGCAGAGTAATTACTGTTTTTCTGATTTTATGCAAATTAGGCTTGAGCCATACCTTAACGACCCCTAACATGCTCGAGTACATTAATGACATGAGCGATAATTTACGGCTGCTTGGAGTTGAATAGAGCTTGGCTAATCACTTAGCTTCCGAGTTAGCCAATCAGCGTGCGCGAAAAGTACTATTCACTTGTGTGGTATATACTAACATTTCTTATCTCTGCCCTTGAGCGGGCAAGATGAACCAAATCGCGCGCCGTGATTGGCTACCCGAGCGGGTAAGTTGGAGCTATTTTGCCCACTCGGGACTACCCGCTGTATCCCGAAAGAAAAATAATAAATCCTTTATTGACCAAGTGTGAGGTCAAGATGGCTGGATATTGGCCTCCTTCTTTTTTGTGTGTTTATGGACCTCGACTCCGTCTCGGTTCATAAACACGCAAAAAAAAAAGAATTCGGACAATATCCAGCCATCTTGACCCCACCTTGGTCAATAACCCAAATATCCAGTCTGAAACGTTTTGCTGATGACACCCTCCTCACCTTGTCTATAATGCAAGTGATGCTCTTCACCTTCAACGAAACCTAGACAGCCGTGTTACCTGGGCATAGGATTGGCAAATGAACTTCCACCGCTCTGAATGTTATGTTCTTCGGAATTACAGGATCAATAACCCTATTATATGCACCATTACACCATGCAAGGTCAAACACTAAAGGCTGTTGATCACCAACCTTACCTGGGTATTACCATCACAGAAACACCTGGAAAACTTATGTCTTGGATATGAAGAATACAGCAAATAAGACCTTAGGCTGTATTTAAAGGTATCTCCACTAGTGTCCAGGCAGAGTTAAAGCAAAAGCATACACCTAAGTAAGACCTATCCTGGAATATGGAAGTACTGCATGCCGGGATCCTTACAGAATGTATAAAAGACTGGCTTGAACAAGTACAGCGACGTGCCGCGTGTTTTGCTAATAAAACATAATCGAAACAGGAAGGATGTGTTACTCAAGCACTAAACCATTTTTATTGGCCAACAGTGGAGCATAGAAGGAAAGTGAACAGACTAACTTAAAAATATAAGGCACTACACTGCCAAGCAGCAATCAATATACCACATAATGAGAAAAGTAAAACTGTAATGACCACTAGAAACTCTGAACCAATAAAGTTTATTCCAGTACCAACATCATGTGATGAGTATAAATACAGTTTCTGGCCTCGAACAATTAATGACTGGAACAGTTTACCGCCAAATGTCACACAATATGACCTTAACAAGGAATTTTAAACCAACTGCAAATACTAATATCTCTGTTTAAGTTCTATTTTTATCAGTTATTATTTCTTTCATCATTAGTATACTACAATTATTTATTACTTTAGTTGCACATATTTAGCCATTTTTATTCCTGCACTTTACACTGGAATTTGCTTGTTGTCCTTATAGGCCATTGCAAATATATCAGTATGTAGATGTCGATGTACATGCACACAGAAACGCGACCTCTGGGAAGGTCCAACAACGGAAGTCTGCGATTCACGGACTTCCCGTCACTCTGCGCATGCTCAGATTCAAGTCTGGTAAATCTGAATGGCTGAGATGACGAAATGAATTCTCTGCCCAAGCTCAGAAAATCGGAGGTCGCGATTCTTGATGCTGACCAAAAGGAGCGCGGCCTTTTGGGACGAGAATGACTTTTTATCAGAACATGCCCACACAAGATTGAAATGATTGCTATATAAAGGATGTCTGAAAAAATTCAAATCAAGTCATTGCAAATTTATGGAATTAAATTTAATACAGTCCTCGTTCTTAACAGTCTACTCTTAAAGTTCCCATGATAGTCCCAGGGAGAAATTGGACAAGATGATTTCTTTTCGGAGGCACCACACACAAGTAAACAAAAAAAATAGAACCTTGAAAGGCTGAAAAGACATACACTCATTGTGCTGTGTTGTAGAGGCAATCAAGATGTGTATTCATCTAAAAGGATTCTACCCATTTCCCTCTTAACGTTCTCTATGTGATAAATTGAAGAAGGCAGCTTGGCTAAATTTCAGAGGTCGAATTCAATCGACGCCGCCACTTTGCAATTTCTCCCGCCCTTGGTCCGCAGTAAGGGCCGCTATATTTGTTTCCACGTTCCTTCCACAACTGATCAAATATATTACATGGATTCCTCTTGGATAATTTGCACTTTTGGTCTTCAGTAGACTTACATGACTCTTGATATTCTTGGTTTATTCTTCTAAACGTTCTCAATTCTTCATTGATAAATGTCGAGTAAAGATACCGTAGAATACTGGTTATAAGACCCTAAGCTGTACATGAAAAAACAGTTACATGAGAAACATAAACTTGGCCAAAGTCTCCAAGAAATTCGCTCTCTTTGAGTTCCGGTACACGGGGCTCTTTTTGCCGTGGTAAATAATCCTTTTTAAAGGATTACCGTCTTTAAAAACACGGTAAACTGCATTTCGTGAGTATGCATTTCCCTTGCCGGGTTTATACCGATGGATACGTCAAGCATATGCAGTGCCCTTGACATTTAATGTGGTAAGTTCCAATGGTGTTTTCAATTGATGTCCAAGTTATAAGAGCGATTCAAGAATCTCCTTTTGACATTAACCCTTTAATGCCCAATAGTGACTTATAGATTTTACTCTGTCTAACGCCATACGATTTTACTCGTCAAAGGGAGACCCCTTGGGCACTAAAGGGTTAATAATACGTAACCGAAAGGGAAACGATTGGTTTTCCTTCGTGTGCTATATTTGGTATTTAGGTAAAATTCCATACAACCGTTGGTTCGCTAAAACCCAACAAAAAAAATTAAAAGTCAGCAGACATATAGCCCCAAGTTATTGGTGGGGAGGAGTTGATTGTCAGATTAAAGAGTCATTGAAGTAAACACATTTTGCGCATTAGGCTTGTCTCTCGCGGCAAGGACGAAAACAAATGACGTCATCGCGAAACGTAACACGCGCACACGAGACGGTTTGGTTCTTAGGTCCCGTCCACGCTAATCCGTTTTCAAACGAAAACGGAGCTGTTTTGCTCCGGATACGGCTATCGTCCACACTACAACGCCGAAAACGACCATCGAAGACGGAGCCATTCGAAAATGCTCTCTAGAGTGGAGCGATTTGAAAACGATGCTTTTTGAAAACGCTGTTTTCTAGTGTGGACGGAGAAAACGATGCTATCTGAATACGGTGACGTCATCAAAATAGATACGACCGGGCGCCAGACCACTCGACCGTGAGTATCCAAAATGGCAGACAGATGCTAAGGACAGAATCAAGAATGGCGTCAATTTCACGGGCCGACATACTGAAATGCGCATGCGTCGAGTTCATTTGAGCATGCGCACTGAGGGTATAAAAGCGTTTTCAAAACGGATACGGCGTTGTAGTGTGGACGGGCGAAAACGATACGAAAACGATAAGTGTGGACGCAAATCTTTTTGAAAACGGAGCAAAACAGCTCCGTTTTCGTTTGAAAACGGATTAGTGTGGACGGAGCCTAAGAACACCTCAACGGTAACGGCAAAAGAAAAATCGCTAAACAAAAGGTTTAATGAGCAGGACAATGGTTGAGCACGTGCGTTATAACTATTTTTATTATATCATGGCTCTGTCTAGTTTAGTTTAGTTTATTATTTTTTGCACTATTTACAAATAATTATTTCTACATTAAAGTACGGCGAGACCAGTGGAAAAACTGTCCCTATAACCGTGATTAGAAACGTCTATAAAAACATCTTATTTCTTAACTGAAAACTCTCGCTAAAAAGTAAATCAACTCTACTTGAGGGGGCATTGTCACGCTACTTTATAAAAAGCTACAAGGTGTCTTCACATCAATTGAATTCCAAAACTAATGATCTAGTTTTGGTATTAAAGACTGTTATATAAAGGTACTGAAACTGTTTCCTGTCGCTAGGATGGCATGGATGGAAATGGATTGAAACTTGAAAAAATTGACCAATTTTTTCGAGTTTTGATGCTACGTGTTGCAAAAATCCTCATGAAATTTATCATTTATGGTTAGCCCTCTCTGATGAAAATTCATTTGATATCTTCGTCGTACGTAGCGCTACAGAAACATTTTGTTTATGATTAAAGCCTCAAAGTAATGATTTTAGCACAGAATTGACCTAAAAAACAGCAACGTCCTCGTGGCACTGCTCCTTTAAACTGCTCTTTTTAAATACTCGTACATGGGACATTCTATCTGATAACATTGCCATGACTTCTGATCATCGGCATTATTATTATAATTAAATTAACTTAATATGATTCTGGAAATCTAACATTAACTTATGACTGTTAAAATGTATTGGATGTAACATCATTATACCCGACGCTATTAACCGTAATAATTACATGTAAACTAAAACAACTGGAAATTGTTGACATGTCAGCTCACTAGCTGAGCGAGTTCTTCTTTCTTGTCTCGGTGTCGCCACTTCTACCAAACAAATGCAAAAATAATCAGGGATATTATAACACTTCACTCTTATGGACTACATTGAAAACGCTTCTTTGGAGACTCTATGAACAATTTTTTGAGTTACAGTTTAGCATCTCCTGGACATGGATTGATAATTAAGTGGAGAGAAAAAGGACAAGTGCAGAGCCAGTTTTGCGAATTTTCAAAAACAGGCCAGCAAACCAGGAAATTAGACCCTAGTTAAAATATTTGACTAACACTTGATACTAGGAGATTTGAGCACGACTACGAGATCAGGGACGAGTACAACTTTAATTTCAAACTTCAAAACAGTCACGTCCACAGAACCCTCACTCTTCACTGTTGCTTAACAAATGATAACGAGATTTTAGAAACAGGATCGATGTATGAAATGATCATGTAAGGCATGAAAACTGGAGCTAAAAGTCGTACTCAATCTCGTACTCGTGCGCAAATCTAAGGGTGGCTAAATTATTGGTGAAATCAAACAAATGCCCAATGATGGCATAAAATTATCAGGACCCCTGGTGATATTGTTACTACAGCAACAGTTTACCTGTTAGAAACACACCTAATTTTAAAAGGTCAGAGGCCGAGATTGATAACTTCTATTTTTTTTTATCGTTGAAGTAAGACTATAGGGTGTTGAGATCCAAAATTTTCCAACTGTTGCCTGAAAATACGTGAGAACAAATTCTGAACCGCCTCAGTTACATTTTGGAAAATTTAAGGTGGCTCTAGATTTCCTATGACAGCTTTTTAACCTTTATTAAAAATCTGTATCTTAACAACTGGCATGCTGATGATTGTCCGATTTTATAAAATGGAAGTCGCCAGGCTTATTTTTGAGTTATTTAAGCAATAGACCATGAGTTTCTATGGTTTATAGGCTGATAAACCACGCGGGATGTCGGATGAACACGAAAAGAATTTGTGTATATCACGAGCCTCAGGCGAGTGATTTGCGAATTTTACATCCCAAGTGGTTTGTCAGCCTATAAGCCATATAAACTTGTGGTGTATTGGTTTTATATAATAATTCAGAAGAGTTTACCGGCACCAGAAACCATAGCTGATTGACCAATCAGAGCGCGTGCATTGATTTGGTTATAATATAAAATCACTTAAAACCAAAATTTGGGCTAATAGTTCTGATTTCGCCCCTATGATAACCAATTATGCCAAAAAGGACATTATAACTTCACTTGTTCACCAATAATTGAGAAATTGTTTGTTACCATTCCCTCATAGTATCAGCTTTTCAAGACTGCTAGTACTGATCCATCAAGGTATAAGCGCTGGGATGTGAGGAAACTGGTTTAAGCCTTGTGTGAAAATTTGTGGCTATAATGCAAACGAAACCACAATCTTGCCCTTGAACTCCAAACCAAATGATGATACAAATGGTTGACAGGCCAAACACGATTCCTACTGGTCAAGATAGGGAAACTTTGACCTTCAAAGAAGCTTTGCTTTATTTAAATGTAACTCTTCACGCGCAAGTCTGTAGACTGTTTTGCATGGCATATATGCCATTGTTCGGCTTGGTTTAGGTGCGCAAGACCATGGTTTCGATCCTCCATGTGGATCTCATTAGTTGCCGGTATATCTAAAATACTCTGTACTTCTGAAGTTGCCAGCGCAACTGGCACACATACGCGAATGTAAGACATTCTGCTGCTTTGAACAAACTTCTCGTTGTCTGTACCCTCGCTGGTTTTTATTGGCTATAACAGCCAGCCAATGGCGTAATGCACTTTTCGACTTGTTTGAAGCTCGATCTCGTTATTTAGTTTGTGTTTCTTTGGCGGCGTTTTTTCTAGATTTCTAGGCACACGATGGCTAATCTCCAGTGTGGAGCTATTTTGATATAAACGCACATGTTCTTTTTGCAAAACCCTCTTATAATAGAGTCGATGTTACATGCTGAGTGGATATTTTTTTGCTTTATGCTCCTTGATGCTAGTTGAGTGCTCAGGGTATGCCACGCGCGTTGTAGAATGGGGCCTGTTGATAAGAATCGGTCATATCTTAAAAATGGGGTTGACAGGCCAACACGACTTATACGATTCGTGACAATTGTTCATTCGTCGTCTTGTTGCTTCACTCGTGTTTTTCAAGGGCACTTCATGTTTTGTTATAAGGAGGAATTTTAGGTACAGTTTAGCCGTTCCACCGTGCTACCACCCTGCAGATTAGCCAATGAGTGCCTAAAAATCTAGGAAAAGCGCAGTCAAAGAAACACAAAATAACGAGGTCGAGCTTCAAACAAATAAGGTTCGAAAAGTACATTACGCCATTGGCTAGCTGATATAGCCAATAGAAACCATGCATTTTCGATCCGTCACGAGGGCACACACCACGAGAAGTTTCTTCAAAGCAGCAGAATGTCTTACATTCTCATATGCGTGCCAGTTGCACTATCAACTTCAGACGTACAGAGTATTTTAGATATACCGGCAACTGATAGGATCCACATGGAGGATCGAAACCATGGTCTTGCCTGAACCAAGCCGAACAATGGCATTTATTACATAAACACCTGTGAAATACCAGGATTTCTCCTTTTACTAAAAATTCATATCTTCATCGCACGCAGTGAACATACTATTTTTTTCTTTCACATGTGAGGATATTGGTGTTGCCAAGTTACTAAAATGATCACCATTGCTATGGTTACATAATCCCTTAAAAAGTACTTAGATATGTTGCTGTATGATCGAAACATCATCGGTGCCTCCTAGGAAATCTTCAGAAATCTCTGAAACGTTCTCCTTACCTTCGGAACAATTTTGGAAAATCTTCGGAAATCTTCGGAAAGTGGTCGAAAATCTTCGGATAATCGTTCAACTCGACATCTCACTCGTTCGATGCGCTCACTCGTGAGATATCGAGTTGAACACTCGAAGATAAAATTCATATCCACGCGCGGTCATGTAATATCTTCTATATACATCACGTAAAACAAGACTACAGACTTGTGCGTGGAGAGCTATATTTAAATAAAGCAAAGCTTTGAAGGTCAAAGTTTTCCTATCTTGACCAATACGAGTCGTGTTTGGCCTGTCAACCATTTGTATCATCATAATGATTGTACATGTAAAGCAATATGATTCCATTTGACTTCCGTGTATATGTTGTGTTTCATTTTATCCTTGGTTTAAATTTTTTTTCTCCCTTTGTTTTAAACCAATTATCACGCATTATCATACAATACCGTACCCCAAAACAAAAGGAGAAAAAATTCAAATCAAGTATAAAATTGAGCCACGACATGTGTATCGGTAACACCTTTCAAACCTTCCTTGAAATTGACGACACTCTTGGTTACTTGAACAAAAGGGTTAATAATAGATTAACCTTTCAACATCTTTTATAATCAGGTAGTGAGCAAAAGAAAATGTTCTTCTGTTCAAAGTTCAATGAAATCTTCACTTACCATTTTGTTTCTTCACATTCAAATTCAAGCGTGACGTCATCGCCAATCAGCACAAATGGAGCCCAGTACTTCACGGCGCTGAACTGCTGCGTCTCGCGAAGACATTTCATGGCCTGGTAAAGAGCCAAACTGGCTCTTTTTCCATATGCCAGTTGTTTGTAGAAACTTTCCATGAACAGCAAGGTTGCTTCGTCATCAATCGCCCAGAGTGATACCAGAACAGACCGGGCACCAGCACACAGGAAAGCACGAGCGATGCCGACTACACCCTCAGACTTCACCTCTCCGCGACCACTGTGACAGCAGCTAAGTACAACTAGTCTTGCTTTAAGACGCACGGCTTGCACATCCGCCATTGTTTAAAATGAAACTTCTTTTGTAGGGATTTGTGATGCCCGTTCGACGTTGGGAGCTAAGGCAATTTCTCCAGTTTTCCTGACTTCCGTGTGCTGCAATGTGCACCAAAGCGACTGAGGAAATTCTTCTCAGTACTTTACTTTTTGTTTGCATCTCTTCCAGTAAGAGGTGTCGTGTTTAGTAGTTTTGCGATCATCTCGACCTCCCTTCTGGCGTAAGGCAACTGTGGTAATTTCATGGGAATTTGATCCACAGAAGGATCTCCTACGAGTAACGCCCCAGTAGTACTGTGGAAGTCCTATAGGTGATTCTCTGATAAGCTTCAACGCTGTTAGCGAGGGCAACAGTGGTGATCCTGACCGACTCAAGCAATGCAGAATAAGGAGCAAGGCAAAATTCATCATCCGAGACAACGATTAACTGATCATCCTGGAGCATATCTGCAACTGGGCCAATAATTTCACGCGACAAGGAGCGCAATGAATTTACTGAGGTGGCAGCGGACTGCGTTTGATCGGCAACCACGGCCGCTCTCTTGGATGTTGACTCATCACGCAGCTCATCCAACGAACGATTCTCGCATCTTACATCAACACCTGCATCAATCTCTTTCAAAAACGTGTCCATTAACTGGGATGGACTTTCATCTTCGATTACCGTTTGCTTGAATCGGAGCTTTGTGCCTTTTTTCATTAACCAATAATTGATCGTGTTCTGATCCAGTGCTATGAAAACTGTTTGTGTTGACGAGTCATGCAATACAGATGAGATGTTTTCTTTGGGACTGACAGATATAGGTGATAGTGGGTCAATGCCATATTGCATCTTCAATACATCCGCCAGTGCCTGGGCTCGTCCTTGCTCAGCAGCACACAAAGCCTCGTCAGTCTCTCCATTCTTGAGAAGAGTTCTCCACAGAGCAGTGTACGCATCTCGATAGCGATGACGAAAATGGATCTTCCAGTCATCTTCTGACTCCAGAAGAGCTCTTCTTTCGTTAAAGAGCCTTATGCTCGATTGATAATATGCCTTAGCCTCACTAAAAGAATCTCTCTTTTCGAAATCAAGGCCTAGTGAATAGCATGCAATTCCCTCTCCAGCTTTGTCGCCAACTTCTTTGGCAATAGCCAGGTCTAGACTGTGGTACTCTATTGCTTTTTCAAAATTACCTAGATTATGGTAAGCATTGCCCAGGTTACAGTAAGTACGTCCCTCCCCAGCTCTGTCTCCCAATTCTTTGGCAATACTAACATGTTTCATGAGATACTCTATAGCTTGTTTGAAATTGCGTAGACCTTCATAAGCATTTCCTATGCTTCCATATGCCGTTCCCTCCCCAGCCTTGTCACCCAGTTCTTTTGTGAGACTCAGGGTTTGTTTGTAGTGTTTTATAGCTTGCTTAAATTCGCCTAGTTGGTAATAAACATTTCCGAGATTTGATTGAGCATTTTTTTTTCCCAATCTTGTCTCCCATTTCTTCTGCGATACGAAGATGTTTCGTGGCATACTCCATGGCGTGTTTAGAATCACCTAGACTATGATAACAAATGCTTAGATTACCATAGGTACTTCCCTCCCCGGCTCTATTCCCCAATTCTTTCTCGATACTAAGACACTGACCATGGCACTCTATGGCTCGCTTGTAATAACCCAGCCTTTCATAAGCATTTCCCAGATTTCCA
>JAHPZR010002714.1:0-10000 GCA_019787425.1 Platygyra sinensis
TAAAAAGCAGCAGCAATCGACAACAAGCTCAACGGTAACAACAGTAACCTCAAACGGTTTGTATAGTAAAACCTTAGCCGGCTTACAAATTTTCCCGCACTTCACTGAAATAAGTGATAGTAAAACTGACTACATAAAGTTCAACGCAGCAATATATATATAGGTGCAAACTGATTAAGTTTAAAAAAAATTGCATTACTCTGAACTTTTCTATTACATCCTTTCTTTCCTTTCTTTTCTTTAACAAAACTGTTATCCAGGTACATTACAACTGCACATTTTTACACAGAAGTAAATGAGAGTTCATTCCAATTAAAATATATGTATTAAATACCACTAAGGCTAGGCTGAATGCCTGAGTTAAATTTTGCCTGACAGAACGCTTACTGATTCTCGGGACAGTTACTTCTTGTCACTGACAACTTTTACTGAATCTGCAATATTGCTCATTCAGCTTAACAAGCCGCCTATGGATTGTCAATAAAATGCAAAGTTTTATACTCAGAAAATACATTTCCCTTGTCAACCTGCAGAGGGCAATTAAAAATAAACCGACCGTCAAGGCTTTGCGAAATCTTTTCTCCTGTAGTACAACACAAGTAATTAAACGAGGAGTCTCAGTGCCCGTTTAGTTGGTTGGGTGGGTAGAGATTTGCTGGCACTGGCTTCTTTCTGCGACATTTCAGAAATTTCTTTAGGTATTGTCAAAATTCGCTATCAGCGAAGCAAACCACTTCGGTGCCATATATATTGAAACTTATTGCCCTTTATATAATAACCAGATCAATGCGCGCGCTCTGAGTGGTCAATCAGCTATGGTTTATTGTGCCTGGTAAACTCATGGAAATTTCTCGCACGTCTTCTGAATTATTATATAAAAGCAATAGACCACAAGCTTCTATCCTTCATAGGCTGATAAACCACTAGGCGTGTTGGAAGAACACTCCAAGAATTCGTAAATCTCTCGCCAGCGGTTCGTGATTTACGAGTTCTTCTCGTGTTCTAACACATCCCGCGTGGTTTAATTATCAGGCTATGAAACAGAAACTTGTGGTCTACTGCTTAATTATAACGTCTTAAAGAGAGACTAATTGCAAGAGTTAGCCTTCCTCTTTTTCCTCTCCCCTTTTTTCAGACTTTCTTTGATATGTTCAACAACTAGCCCAAATGAGAAATGAAGTTATATATACGTAAGATCAGTCAAAAGTTTTTAGAACTAAATTGGAAGAGTGTATTCGTTTTGTTCAAATTTTTCAAACTTAGCCGTACGTGAATATTTTGAAGGCACTTCATTTTCAGTATATTTATTTTATAAGCGATCTCCATACCAAGGCGGAAGGGAGTTTTATACCTTGTATCGCAAACCTTTCAGCAGTTCTATTTTATGACTGTCGCGGAGCCTATCCTTCACATCGGTTTTCAGTTTTAGCCGTCCCTTCCAAAAGTATGGATGCCGCGGCAACAGACACTCTTTCCTTCGGACGTAGAGCCTTGCCGCCGTCTTCTGTCTAGTTGGAGTATATCTCAAAACCTTTTGTGAGTCGGGATCTTTTACTGGTACAGGTAGCGCTCTTTATGCATCACACATATATCCCATGGAGCGATGGGCAGAGTCCGAGAAAAATTCACCTTGCACTGCTCACAGCTCTTGGCATTTGGGAGTCGTTGACAAAAACAAATTTGGCGCGGTTCGTCGTTATGGTAGAACTCCGTAAAGCGACATGGTTTTTGCAAAGTCGAGATAGGAATCATGAACCGAATTCGGATCTATTCCTCGACAAGTGGAATCCTGCTCGACGTTTGTTATTACCCTCGGCGAGGCTTCTTCTGCGACACTTTGCGCCAGCACCTCTGGGGATATTCTTGAAAGCGAGCCGAGACTCGAGGTCCGTTTTTGCTGCGCATAATTTTGGATGTGGCTGCTTTAAGTTCCCCTTGGTTTCGGCCATGGCGATGGAATGCTGGCATATTCCCCCAGTTGCCGCAGAGGAAGCACAATCTTTGCATTTGAAATTTCCCTTCTTATATTTTCAACGGTAAAGGGCTTTGTTGCTTTCAGTAACGCAGAAGTTCCCGTTTGTCCAATGGAATGACCTGAATCGTGCGAGAATTATTTCTGCTTTGCGAAAAATATCTGCTACAACTTGGGACGCAAGTTGCTTTGGCAAACCGCTTCCTTCAGAGAACTGGACAACTTCTTTAATTCTATGTCGTCTTTAATTCTATGTCGTGGATTTTTTCGTCAAGCAAGTCCTTGACCTAGGACCTTCTTTATGTACGCGGATCTTTGTTCACGTGTCATCTGGGACCCACCTTAGGGGTCAATACTTAAGTTCTCATACCCCGGCGCAAGACGGTGCTCACCCATTCCGTACACTGCTTTTATAAATTCGCTGTTTTGCTGCTGGACAACTCCTGGTTCACGTTCTCGTGAATTGTAGTCTGATCTATCGACTGCCCACGAGCTTCCTCCTTCATGACATGGTGCAAAGCCTATGTAGGCCTTGGGTTGTGCCATTTGTTTCGGAGGATTACCCAGTCCCTGCAGCCACTCTTATAAGGGTTTCATCCATGCAACATTTTCAGTGTAACATCAAGTCAGCCGGGTCTTTATCCGCACCTTTTGCGCCTAAACATGCCATTTGGTAAATTCAGGAGGCCATGCGCGTAGCCGCGATAACGTCTGAAAAAAAGCGGGCGTCAAACAGATTCGTCGTCCTACCATTCTACAAGGACCCTTGAATTGATGCGTTCTTCCTCCCCCGTCTCTTTCCTTTCCTTTTCCCCTCTCCCGCCAAGAATTTGGAAACAAATAGTTCATTTGTTCGTCTTTCCATCGAGGAGTGGGGGATAGGACGCGTGATTAACTGGTAGGCGAGAGCACAGTAGACGCTGGTGGACTGGGAGGTTTGAGACTTCTTCTACATTTGCGTCTGATACAGATGCGGAAGAATTACGCGCATAGAATACATCGTATAAGAGCGATCAGGTACGTGGAGTGAGAGGGGAGCAATCAGGTACAATGAAGATCGGCATCTATTGTGGATCGACGCGGTCCTCTGACAGTGTATTTCTTGGCATAAATGTGGGCGAGTGGCGAATCATTTGAGCGAGGAGTAGGCGTGGGGGAAATTGCTTTGGAAAGGGGGAGTGAAGGAATAGCACAGTGGACTATACTAATATGTGTCGCCGGCAAGTGTGTGTGCGAAGAGTGGTGTGTGCGAAGAGTGGTAATACACGCGGGCTATCTGGTAGAGAAGACGGTCGGAGGGGCGCGGTAGGATTAGGCGGGCCTAGTAGATAGCGAGTATGCGAATGAGAAGTAGTACGGACACTGATGCCTTTGCGATATACGAGACTTCATGAGGCATGGGGGTAGAGGCCAGGGAACTATGAGTGCAAAACGATAATCTTCACCTCTCCTTGGATGACAACTTGGCAGCATAAGGCAGACACAACAGAGTTATCGGGTGTTTGTTCAAGGCTCGTTTTTCGGGTTAGACACCACCGAGGATGAGGAACGTCAGAGTGTTACATAGAATAGAACCATGTTGTAAGTCATGTCTATCCCAATTTGGCTTTTGGGCTTCTCGCAGAACAATACCTCTTAATCCACTTCATCTGGTTGTTCGGTCTAGCAAGTTTTGGGCCATAAACTTCTCTCCTCGCTTTAATTTCGCTCCAAATGATACGTACGCGTCCCGAAGGAAGTCGTCAGGCTGCAATTTCAATTCATGAGTTTTGGACAAAATCTGGTCGGCGGTGCTGCGGGCCAGTGTGCCCAAACTTTTTTTCGGTCCACGGCCCCTTCTAATTTCGGCAAGAGCGTTTGTATACCTGCTCTCTGCACGCGAGCTTTTAATGCAAATTTACTCTCGTGACAAAGTGTCGACAGGGTGTTGACAACTATCAATTAGAGATAATTAATGGAAAGAAACGTTTTTCGTTAATAACTTTGCTTAGAATCAATCTTTTTTCATAGAATTTCTTTAAATGAAAGATTGCAATAATATCTATCTGAAAAAGCGAAAAACAATTTTTTTGAAAAATGATCAAATTTGGGGTACGCTGATACCTTAAAAGAAAACACGTAACCACTGGGATTGTGGGGTGCAGCGCAGATCTGGCTTGGAGACAGCAAAATTTATTACAATCCCGTTGTCCCCTATCCACGTTGTTACGTTATCGTAGTCGAAATTTTATATCTACTTCGCTTTCTTTCTCCCAGGGCGTGTAAATGGTTGTCCTGTATTTCGTAGAGGAAAGAGAGGTTTGAACATTACGGAAACCTTGGGAGTATGTATTGGCGAGAAAGTACCGTCCCCCCGAATTTGCCACACAGTACCTCTAAGCAGTGCGAGAAAATGCTGTCTTTGTGATTGACATAAAGAATTCTGCCGACCATCGTGATTTGACTGCAGATGACAATGGCGTGTATACGAAGCATTCATCCCCATGTGAGATAGTCAGAGCTGTGTTTTCGGGACAATGGCGCTGTTGAAAGCTTGAAAACAGCTCATCCAGGAGAGTCTAGTGTTGATGGGAAAATTAACAGTGCGAAGGTAGTACAGTACCATACTTCCAAAATGTTTGTCGAATAATATCCAAAGTGGAAAGTGAGGGCGTGCTTGCGAGGTATACTGTCGTGCAGTACAACACTCCACAGAATGCGAGTTTGTTATCCCTAAAAGCGCACGGTAACTCACACAAGAAAAGTGAGCCGTATTATCGTACCAAACAAGTGTGTTACGAAAAGCGAAAGCGGCAGCTCAAGCAAGTGAGACACCAAAGCATATTATCAGCGCCATAAAACAAGAAGCTGGAGGGGTTGTCAACGTGAGTTCACCAGCGACATCATCCGTAACAGAGAGCAGGTATACAACGCTTGCCGAAATGTAGAAGGGCGAAAAAAAAGTGGGAACACTGGCCCGCCACGCCGACCAGATTTTGTCAAACTCATGAATCTGATGCAGCATGACGACTTCCTTCGGGACGTATCATTTGGAGCGAAATTAAGCGAGGAGAGAAGTTTATGGCCCAAATACCTTTGCTATGACCGACAACCAGATGACGTGGATTAAGAGGTATTGTTCTGGCGAGAAGCCCAAAAGCCAAATTGGGATAGACATGACTTACAACATGGTCTATTCTATGTAACAACTCTGACGTTTCCTCATCCCGTGTTTGTCTACCGAACGAGCCTGACAAACACCCGATAACTCTGCTGCTATGATGACAAGTGTCACCAAGGAGAGGGAAGATTATGAGTACCTGGCTTCGTCGTTATATCGCAAAGGCATCAGATCCCTGACGTATGGCACAGATGGGGAATTTGCCCTCGAACAAGGATTTGAAAATGTCTTCCCCATCTCAAGCAGCTCAGATTTTGCAACAGAAGCGACCAACAACATACACCTCAGGTGTTTTTACCCACGTAGAAGCTGACATAAAGGCGAAGCTTCAACAGCTGAAAGTAGATTCGAAAGAACAAAGAACTATTTGTTTCCAAATTCTTGGCGGGGAAAGAGACGGGAGACGCATCAAGGGTCTTGTAGATTGTCAGGACGACGAATCTTTTGACGCCGCTTTAGCGTTATCGCGGCACGCTGGCCTCCTGAATTTACCAAATGGATGTTTAGCGCAAAAGTCGGATAAAGACCCCTGACTGATACACTGAAAATGTGCATGATGAAACCTTTAAGAGTGGCTGCAGGACTGGGTAATCCTCCTAACAAATGGCACAACCAAGGTACATAGGCTTTGCACCATGTCATGAAGGAGGAAGCTCGTGGGCAGTCGATAGATCAGACTACAATTCACGAGAACGTGAACCAGCGAGTTGTCCAGCAGCAAAACAGCGAATTTATAAAAGCAGTGTACGGAATGGGTGAGCACCGTCTTGCGCCGGGGTATGAGAACTTAAGTATTGACCCCCTAAGGTGGTCCCAGATGACACGTGAACAAAGATCCGCGTACATAAAGAAGGTCTAGGTCAAGGATTGCTTGACGACAAGAATCCACGACATAGAATTAAAGACGACATAGAATTAAAGAAGTTGTCCATTTCTCTTGAAGGAAGCGGTTTGCCAAAGCAACTTGCGTCCCAAGTTGTAGCAGATATTTTCGCAAAGCAGAAATAATTCTCGCACGATTCAAGGTCATTCCATTGGACAACGGGAACTTCTGCGTTACTGAAAGCAACAAAGCCTTTACCGTTGAAAATATAAGAAGGGAAATTTCAAATGCAAAGATTGTGCTTCCTCTGCGGCAACTGGGGGAATATGCCAGCATTCCATCGCCATGGCCGAAACCAAGGGGAACTTAAAGCAGCACATCCAAAATTATGCGCAGCAAAACGACCTCGAGTCTCGGCTCGCTTTCAAGAATATCCCCAGAGGTGCTGGCGCAAAGTGTCGCCAGAAGAAGCCTCGCCGAGGTAATAACAACGTCGAGCAGGATCCACTTGTCGAGGAATTAGATCCGAATTCGGTTCATGATTCCTATCTCGACTTTGCAAAACCATGTCGCTTTACGGAGTTCTACCATAACGACGAACCGTGCAAATTTGTTTTTGTCAACGACTCCCAAATGCCAAGAGCTGTGAGCAGTGCAAGGTGAATTTTTCTCGGACTCTGCCCATCGCTCCATGGGATATATGTGTGATGCATAAAGAGCGCTACCTGTACCCAGTAAAAGATCCCGACTCCACAAAGGTTTTGAGATATACTCCAACTAGACAGAAGACGGCGGCAAGGCTCTACTGTCCGAAGAAAGAGTGTCTGTTGCCGCGGCATCCATACTTTGGAAGGGACGGCTAAAACTGAAAACCGATGTGAAGGATAGGCTCCGCGACAGTCATAAAATAGAACTGCTGAAAGGTTTGCGATACAAGGTATAAACTCCTTCCGCTTGGTATGGAGATCGCTTATAAAATAAATATACTGAAAATGAAGTGCCCTTCAAATATTCACGTACGGCTAAGTTTGAAAAATTTGAACAAAACGAATACACTCTTCAATTTAGTTCTAAAACTTTGACTGATCTTACGTATATATAACTTCATTTCTCATTGGGCTAGTTGTTGAACATATCAAAGAAAGTCTGAAAAAAGGGGAGAGAAAAAGAGGAAGGCTAACTCTTGCAATTAGTCTCTCTTTTAAGACGTTATAATTAAGCAGTAGACCACAAGTTTCTGTTTCATAGCCTGATAATTAAACCACGCGGGATGTTGTTAGAACACGAGAAGAACTCGTAAATCACGAACCGCTGGCGAGAGATTTACGAATTCTTGGAGTGTTCTTCCAACACGCCTAGTGGTTTATCAGCCTATGAAGGATAGAAGCTTGTGGTCTATTGCTTTTATATAATAATTCAGAAGACGTGCGAGAAATTTCCATGAGTTTACCAGCACAATAAACCATAGCTGATTGACCACTCAGAGCGCGCGCATTGATTTGGTTATTATATAAAGGGCAATAAGTTTCAATATATATGGCACCGAAGTGGTTTGCTTCGCTGATAGCGAATTTTGACAATACCTAAAGAAATTTCTGAAATGTCGCAGAAAGAAGCCAGTGCCAGCAAATCTCTACCCACCCAACCAACTAAACGGGCACTGAGACTCCTCGTTTAATTACTTGTGTTGTACTACAGGAGAAAAGATTTCGCAAAGCCTTGACGGTCTGTTTTATTTTTAATTGCCCTCTGCAGGTTGACAAGGGAAATGTATTTTCTGAGTATAAAACTTTGCATTTTATTGACAATCCATAGGCGGCTTGTTAAGCTGAATGAGCAATATTGCAGATCTCAGTAAAAGTTGTCAGTGACAAGAAGTAACTGTCCCGAGAATAGTAAGCGTTCTGTCAGGCAAAATTTAACTCAGCATTCAGCCTAGCCTTAGTGTGTATTTTAATACATATATTTTTAATTGGAATGAACTCTCATTTACTTCTGTGTAAAAATGTTGCAGTTGTAATGTACCTTGGATAACAGTTTTGTTAAAGAAAAGAAAGGAAAGAAAGGATGTAATAGAAAAGTCAGAGAATGCATATTTTTTTAAACTAATCAGTTTGCACCTATATATATATTGCTGCGTTGAACTTTATGTAGTCAGTTTTTACTATCACTTATTATTCAGTGAAGTGCGAAAATTTGTAAGCCGGCTAAGGTTTACTATACAAACCGTTTGAGGTTACTGTTGTTACCGTTGAGCTTGTTGTCGATTGCTGCTGCTTTTTTATCAGGCATGACTTTATCTAAATAATGAGTAATAAGGTAAGCCAAAACACCTTTTGTTCCGTATGTAGCAGTTGAAACAAAATTGAAAATTAAGAGAGAAGCCGTTAGATTTAGAAAAGCTCGTTATGGTTTTGTTACATGTGTAACCGTAGGAGGCACGATAACGCCTTGTTAATTCAAATAAAGAAATCGTATAGAAGTATTGTTACTTTCGCATTAGATTTCCTAAATCCTGAGATTGATTCCTTAAGAATTATCTTGATAATATAGCGTTTAAAATGTTTTACCTCAGTAAAGATTTTAAGTATTTAAATGAAGTAAGACTTCTTCTTTTCAGTTTTATTGACGGAAGACAAGTAATCGTGTACCATCGATCGTTACCTTAATGTCTTTGCATGCTGTGAGACGAACGAGCTCGTTTCGCAAAAATACAGATTCAAATTTGCATATTCTGTACTTCAGCTGTTTTATTCCTTGTTTAGGTTCAAAATCATTCCTGCGTCGTCTGTATGTACAAAAGTGTTAAAGAAACGGAAGATATAACTTATACATATTCACAGTCATCGAAGAGCTCTTTTCGCAAAATACAGATTATCGAATTTGCATATTCTGCACTTCCGCTGTTTTATTTTTTGTTTAGGTTATCGCACTGGAGGAATCTGACTGTTGTGACACTGGTTTGTTCATTTCACTTCAGGTTTATTCATTTCGTTTCGTTTTCGTTTCGTTTCGCAAAATACAGTAAGCCAAATTTAGAATGGAATAGACGGAATATTCGATGACATAATGCAAATGAGTACTTGACCAAATGACCAAGTTTTAAGAGCTACTGCTAGTTTTCAATATAGTGCATTAATTTTGCTTTTATTTCAAAATGTTGCTGCAGTTAGTTATCCCAGTCAAGAAATCCCAGTATAAATAACCTGGGTTACAGCTATGTACAGATTATTCTTAATTAATTTAGTTGGTTAGTCATAATGCGAGTCGCATGAGAAGTGCTGTGAAGACTGTTTTTGATGTTAAAATCATTACATGATCATTATGTTGTTGACCTCAAGACTTACAGAGAATAATAAGTTTTAAACTGCCAGATACATGTACTGTTCAGGGTAAAGAGATCATTTTTACACAAGTTGCATTGAGCCTTAACTTCAACAGAGGTGTAATAGGAGGACACACAATGAAACCATGAGCTATTCATTCATTGCTAGCATTCACTGTGTAATATATCATGGATTTAAAACATATAAATCACAACCAGATATTATTTACAGGTAGTGGTTTTTGTACTGTTGTGCTGTTTTTTAGTTGTTTTTGTGTGTGTGCTTGTCAGCACTTTGCAATTCAGTCGACAAAAACATGCCTTGGAATTCAGTTATTATTTTCAAGTAGATGTAAGTCATATCTCCCATAATTTTGCAACTTAAGTTGCAACTACTGAAAACAGCAAGAGGTATATTACTTGTCCAAAACGCTTCGCTTCATGGTAACTCAGCTAGGTGAAGAGAAATCTCTAAACTCAATCAATCAATCAATCAATCAATCAATCAATCAATCAATCAATCAATCAATCAATCAATCAATCAATCAATCAATCAATTTAACGGGTGATGGACAAAACACTGACCCCCAGTCTATGGACTACTCCAATGGACTACCTAGATGGACTACCTTAAAATGGACAGCCCCAAAAATAATATTCCAAATAAGTACCATTCAAAGTTGTAAGATGCTACACCTTGCTTTCTTTGTTCCGGAATCA
>JAHPZR010002714.1:12500-15000 GCA_019787425.1 Platygyra sinensis
TTTTTTCTCGAATTTTTTTAACATTAAGAGGATCATTTCGCGACACCAAAATATAGCATCAATAAAACTTATAAGATCAACTATGCTCGTTTAAGGAGCGATACTTTTGAGCCCAGAACATTTTCGAGGGACCTCAAACAGTCACGCTTTGCGTGACGGCCCGAAAAACAGAATTGTTGTGCATACCGCCTCTTCCACATATCTCTCGGTGATCACTGATCATATCCTAGCGTGAACTTCTTGTTTGCGTGGCGTGGGCGCCAGAAAAGACTTTCCGGAAGGTCGGCATGGCACTCGTCGAAGTATAATCAAGCGAGCTATACAAAATCGAATAAAGCTAAAATAGAGTTTGTCGGATTACCGAAAAACGTTCTGATTATACAAGCAGGCAACGCCATTGAACCGGTTGTTGGAGCGTCGTTAAGCGAGGGAATTGATTCCTGAGGGCAAGTACTAGTTTCATAGTGCTACCTAGAGTAAGTTATTTTAAATCGAGTTGTTGTAAACCATGTCAGTCTGGGGTTCTGAGTTGTTGGTTTCAGCCAGTACTTTCGTATGTTTTAGGTGTTTTCAAGTTTCATCGACCTTTTTGGTAATTCCTGTCGATTTAAATAAGAGGTCATGATAACCGAAGTATCGACAGTGCTCTGGAAGTTACCATTAATTCCACAAATGGCGCCGTTAGCGGTAGCAGGAAAGAGTGTTCAAAATATTTTTAGCTGACCCTCGACATATACTATATTTCCTGAAGGTGGCATGGTACAGCAGATGCGTCCAACACTTAACTGGCGCTTCCAGCTAATTGCGTTTTGACGGAGCTTTAGAGATGGCAGAAAACTTCTCGCAGCAAACTGTGCCAGAAGAAGTAAGTTTCATCTTATTATTATTTTTTGTCCGTTGTTTTTGGATTTTAGTGGGGAGATCAAGTGTATAAAGATAAAGTATTAGGAAGAGTGCTTATTTAAATGTTTGATAATCAGTTCTGATAGTCAGTGGCCTAGATAGCCAAAGTAACTTCTAGATATTTACTCTATTTTCCGAACGCCATGTGGTTGTCCACTCAGTACACCACATGGCGGCTCCACACTGCAAAATTTTTCGACAAATATTTGAAGTTTGGGAAGACATGCAGACCTAAAACTTGGAGAAGTGTCTTACTTATTTATTTCCTATAACACTTTAATTTCTTGACTTTATACACTAAATGGTTTTCGAATTATTTTTAATTTCGTGACAGTGCAACCCAAGAATTTAAATCAGACGTCGGTAGACCTCATCAAAATGCGCACGAATTTCAATCACACTTGAGAATCGACTGACTTTCTTCGAACTGAACGAATCAGAAGCGTCGCGCTTGAGCATCGATCGAAGCGACAGGCTTGAAGTTACTTGAAGTATTGTAAACAACCTACTAGATATGACTGATTAAACAGGCGAAATCCTCAGCACAGAGAAACGAAAATTTAACTCGCGGATTGTTTGTGTAGCAAAGCACTTGTGTGACTAAGAATTGTGTGACAATAATGTTTGTAAGATTTTTTTGTGACAATGGTCTTTGTCACAGAAGCCCATTTTTTTATTAGTCTCGAATTTCAGTTTTCGAGATTGCTTTTCGCCTCGTGTAGTCGTGAGACGCCCTGTGAAGCCTATTTAAGGGAGTAAAAACTATTTTATACAGGAAATAAACGCCGTTTTGCTGAAGAAAGGACTTGAAATTTGCGGCTGATAATCCTTATCTACTTGCTGCTACATTTGCTGCATATGTGACATTGACAGGCGCCGTTGTAGCCTGCGAGCTGCGTCATAAGAAAAGGCGAGCGGACAGCGCCAGCGAAAACGAGAGGCTTTTTCGCCGATTTACTTCACTTGCCGACTTCGCCTTTGTCTGATGTCGGTGCAGCAGCGCACGAGAGCCTGCTCACAGGCTGGCCCCCTTGCGTTTGGTCGGCGAAGAGGGGAAGCAACTAATATACCGGTCAATTCCAAAACCGCCCATCCCCCGAACCCCGGGGCATTTGACATTTTTTGAAAAATTTTGGTCAAATTCCCCGCTATGTTGCCTGTTTAGACGGTCAAATGCCCCACCCGTAAGAGCTTCAAAGAGGGTCAAATCCCCCACCCTCCAGGGAAACAGAATCGCTTACCTTGGAAACAAGTTCTGAAAAATTTTCAGCCACTACGAATTTCTTGTTCAGCTTGTCCTTCGCTCTACGCTTTAAACAAAAGCTTATTTCCCGATATAACTATATAACGACAACAACAGAAAAACCCACGTGGAATCGACAAGAGCAATGAACCGTCAACGCAGCTTACGTGCCGAATCAAAGAATTGCGAAATTCTTCTGTTTCCGACCGCTGACAGACGTTTTGACACGAAGTCAAATGCCCCACCGGGCGGGCCTCATTTGGGTCAAAGTCGCCACTGTACGGAGCTTAACGCGAGTCAAATGCCCGTGGATTGCCCGGGGGGGAGGGAGGGGGATGGGCGGATTTGGAATTG
>JAHPZR010002714.1:20000-52242 GCA_019787425.1 Platygyra sinensis
CGTGGGCCAGTTTGAACAAGCGAAAGAAGCGAACCAAAAATGAAAATACAGCACTGAGCGAACAGGCGAAAGTATGCGGAAAGTTGAAGCTACGGCTATCTGGGATCAAGCCTGCAAAAGATCGAGTCGAGAGTTAATTGACAAAGGCGCTTTAATGATAGTACATGTTCTTTCTGGCTGGCTTGCCCCTTCTTATCCAATTCGACGTGCTTTTCTCTAATATACGGCAGTGATATTGGACTTGAAAGGCTTTCTTATCAATCAAAAGTTATTTCTATCAACATCAGAATATCACCATTATTATCAAGGGAGAAAGTGAAACATGCCCAATTTCTGAAATCGCCATAATAATTCTCACCCTAGAGTTTATCGGTTCATTTGAAGCTGCCGCGTTTTCTTTTACTACTGAACTTGTTTTTCCCTCCTAGCCGCTTTAGTTTGCTTTCTAGCGGTCATTGTCTTTGTTACCTTCCGCATTTTGCTCCAACAGCTTCAAGAAAGAAACGAGCAGCCAAAAAAGTTCTCTCCGCTTTGAGCGTAATGCGAAACACTAGGCTTGAATGAAGGTTACGCGCGTAAATTTCACCAGGAGGCGAACGGAAGTAAACTTTCCAAACGCTGATTGGCTCAGTTATTAAAGAACCCAGTTGACTGTGTTTGTGGGCGGAGTTTGTTTGCCGAAGCAGGAAAATTTTTCAGCGCTGTTTTCTCGAAACAATTTGTTCACCGGAAGGGGAGACTTTAAAGAGCTACTAGTCAAAGGGAATTTGTTTGATTGCTCTCAAATTTTGACAGTAGCTAGTTTTGCATATAAACAAGAAAAACATGTCTCCGAATTCTTTATTTCTAAAAACATTTTTTTCAAGAGCGATTTTTGTACGATCACTCCACATTTTTTAAATCCTTTTTTTAAAAAATGTTCTGTAACTTTTCACTGAAATTGAATAGGGCAAATCGTAGACACGTTTTTTTTAGCGCTTTGGCCCCGGAAACGAGGAACACATTAAATAAGCGAAAAACAAAATTAGCTCTAACATGTAGCGTTCAAAAGGTGATTCGGGCGCTCGCATTTAGAAGTCGTGAAAAATTCGACAATTCATTTTTTTTCAAAATTTTTGGAATAGTCTGATAGCCAGTCCTATAAGCTTTAATTTGATATGGGGGTTTAGATATCTACAGTTTAAACCGGACGCGCTACATCGCTTGTACACGAGACACCCCTGAAGGTGCACGGTAACCTTAATATTTGGGAATATCATCAAACACACTGAAGTCTTTTTTCTTTAAAGTTTTAATGGCTTGATGTAGACTGAACCATTTCGCGATCAGCATAGCGTAAAAATCTTGTAATTATTGGGTGAGGACCATCATGCTTAGGCTTTCCCACTCTGTCAATTCTTTGAAATGCGATGCTGTCGCGCGGGTTCGAAATTTGCATATCTTCTTCCATAAACTTATAAACAATCTCTTTCGTATTTTCAGGCTCCTGCTGAGTACCTTGCACATCCATGGCATTTCTTACTGCGATGCTCATAAATATTGCAATTGTTTGCTAAGATCATCAATGGACTTCTGAGAAGCTTTCAAGTTACGTTTATGGATAGCAATCTCTCATCGTTAAAGTCGACACTATCCCCGAGTTCCTTGACCGTCTTGTTGGTGTTATTAACTTTCTCCTTTACAGCGGTTATCAGTCACACGCGTCCTTCAGTTTTGGTGGACGTCAATCAAATGTATCCATAACAATAGTTGTGTTCATTTCGTGTCAGTTCCACAGCCATGTTCGATCGTCGTTGGATCAGGAATAATCGCTCACATCGCGCAGAATGCTATTGTCTTTCGCGACCTGCACTTGCAGTGCCCAGTTTTTCAATGCACTGAATGAGCGACCAAAGGAATGCAGGCTGTTTCAAATCTACCAATCAGCGTTTGGCTTTCTGCAGTTTTTTGGCTTCCCGCGGAAAACCGTGGGAAGCCAAGCGCTGATTGGTAGGTTTGAAACGGCCTGCATTCCTTGAATTCCTTTGGTCGCTGAGTTTGGCACCGATCATATTGAGAAAGCCATATTTGTGACTTCAGCGTCGATTTTCTCGGAAACTGTTGGAGGGATGAAGCTGAAATTCGGCGAAGAGATAGAGAAAAACTCATCTATCAAGATCCGTCGCCATTCAAGTGAGATTTTCAGTATTTTTGCGTTAATTCCAATTTGAAGTGGAGGAGGTCGCGGCTGACGGCCTCGAAGTTGCATACCTTGTCTCCTTCTTATGTCTAACCGTAACCGGCCAAAAGTAATTTCGCTGTAAGACGCTTTAGACGGCCCAGGAAGGCGAAAAAACACCATACATGAGTCGATTATGGTTTCATTTAACTTTATTGGGATATTTAGGCCGAGATGTGATTTAAATATGCAATTTTCAGAGCTTTATTCATAACTCTCATACATTCTCTATATTAAACCACGAACACATAGAGTAGTCTGCCTGTGGACAAGATAGGTCTTTTCTATTCGTACGACGGTGGGGAAAACAAAAATTAATTACATTTCTGCTTGAACGCTTCTTAAGCCTGAGCGAGCATTGTCTTCCATTGTTTGTGCGAGATAATTATTCAAAATTGGATCCGTTTTAACTCTCGCGGGAATTTCAAAGCGAGCCCGAGCTATTGTCATGCAAGTCTTAGGCCCCGTTTACACGGGTCCGGACAAATTTTTGCACGGACGAATTTTGTTCCTGGACCGCCTGTTTACATGGATCCGTGCCGGATCCGTGCAAATTCTGTTCCAGTGGTGTTTACACGGATCCGTGCAAATTTTAGACCAGATGCGGCATTTGATTCCAGGCCATAACCGCGCTATGTGTGCAAAAAGTTGCACGGTTCGGGTGTTTACACGAGTCCGTACAAATATGGAACCGTGCCGGTCGAAAAGTGGACCTGCTTTTTTCAGGTCCCAAACTTGCACACTTAGCCGTTCAAAAATTCGTCCAGTTCCGCCGGTCCCGTGTAAACGCAAGGTGGAACCGTGCAAGTTTTTGTCCGTGCAAAAATTTGTCCGGACCCGTGTAAACGGGGCCTTAGTGAAGGAGCGAAGAGCTGCGGGAGTTGGCTGCACGAAAGGTGGAAAAAATAATACTTGCATTGGTCGGAATTCCGCAAAAACTCGGCCGGGCAATCTTAAAGTGTCAAACAAATAAAGCCATATGAATACGTATTTCCTCACACATTGCTTCTCAAAATTTTACTTCTAAAAGAGTCAAGGCCATATAAAGAGAGCGCCGAAATAGCTACTTTTGAAGCCAAAAAAATAACACTTTCCAGTGAACCACATGCGTAATAACAGTCACATTTTCTTTATTGACTTCTCATCTACCAAAGCCATATGAATACTAAATTGTAAACTTAATAGTTATCCCGCAAAGAAAGAATTTTCGAGCGGTTCTGCCGTGTTTTGGTCGATTTCTTTATTGTTTTCTGTACATTTCCCTAATTTCCTTTTAAATTTACCGCCGCAAAGTGCGGAAAAGTCCCGGATATGTCGTGGCATTGTGCGCGATGAGTTATCCCATGACAAAGTAATTTGCAATTTCGCTGAAATGGAGGGCTATTATGTAGAGAAAACGTGGTTTGTCTTTGAATTGCATAGCAGAAACACTTTTTGCGAGCGAAACGTTTGTGAAGAAGGCGGCGTACGAAGCAAATTAAAACTAGAGCCGTAAGCGATCCGCCAAAGAGGAAGTCAAAGAAACGAAAGATAAAAGGTAGCTGAAAAAGTTAGCCTCTGAAATGAGTCGTTTTATGTGGAGATTGACTTTTTACCAGCTTGTTATGGATGCAGATTATTTTCGCCGTAGAAATTCTTGTCATTCGCCTTGCTAAAACATAATCCATGCAGAGATCTATCCTGACGAGTTTCAAGCGTGGTTCAGGAATACCAGACAGGCAAATTGTATGCAAAGCAAACCGTCAGCAGAACCATTCGGCAAGTGGGATTGTCAGTAATAAAAAGGTAATGAAAGCCGCAAGAGATTAGCAGTTAGATATTTGTAGTTCATTCTGTAATAAAGGTTATTATTTATATTTAGTTCGTTCTCATGTTGTTGTGGTTGAACACTGTTTGCAAATTTGCAGCTTCAAAATATTGACCGTGAGCGAGACGAATGAAAAGGCGCTTCAAACGATTTTATAAGTCTTACTTCTCAGTTTCTGTATAATCGACGAGTCAAGTAAAGATGAAAGAGCAACTCGGATACTCCGAGAATTGACACTGAAATAATGGTTCTGGAAACTCCACTCGCCGTTATTGTCATGGATACATTTGATTGACGTCCACCAAAACGTAGTTTTTGAAATGGGAAAAAATCGTTGGAGGGCGCGTGTGACTGATAACCGCTGTAAGTTGTTGACATCTTTGTCGAGACCAGCAACGGTGTCTTCTATATTTGACACGGCCTTAAACTACTTGTCCAGTCGGTTCTCAATGGTGTCGAGCTTCTGTAAATTGGCAAGAACCTTGTCCATTTTCTTGGTGAGCAGTTTGATCGCTGAAGTAGATTCGTAACTTCGTCGTTCATTTCGCTCGTTAACTCGCTGTTACAGATCTTTTTTCCTCTGGGGATGTTGCAGTATCAGACAGTGATCCTGGTCTTCCTTTTCTCTTCGGGGACATTAAGTAATTGCTATACCGGCAACACTAAACACGGAGCGCCTTATGCACGTCCTATTTGTCCGCCATCGTACCCAGACCCCACGCAGCTGAGGTTTTACACCAAATCCATAATTCCCTGTGGCGGACTTTCGTTACCAAACGATCGACCGTTTTGTAGCTATCTGACTACTTTGCCGAGGCAGTTGTTGAGGACTGAAGTTCGGAAATCGCTTGGTATTTCTACACCGACATCCAAGCAGGTTCAAATGGAAATTTTGGTGGAAAAACGGAAAGAATTTCTGACTGCCGGCTATGTAGTTTTGAGAATTCGTGCCAGTGAGTCACCCAAAGCTCGTACAATTTGTGCAAAACTAAAACATTGTAACTACTCGCTTGGTGTTTCCGACCAAAGATCGAAATGCTAAAAAGCTCTCGGGAGGTTTCAATGATCATTTTAGTGGATATTGAATGTATTGATTATTTATGAATTTTTGACTGCCGGTATGTTTATTTTAAACAACCGTGCCCGTGAGTCGAGGTCTTTATAGTACAGTATCGGTCCCAGTTCTCGGCCAAAAAAAAACATAAATATGTGTTTCTTACCTTGGAATAGCTAGGTCCATCATTCAGCTTACATGTGAATAGCTATCGACTGCTCAACGCCATTTTCTCCAGTGTGATAACGAAAACTTGATGGAGGCTTCGTTCGTGGGCTCAGTTAACGGCCAGCGGGTCCAGTTTTCGGCCACAAAAGAGTGCGTGCGATTCGCGCAGCTTTTGTTGTTAAATCACTTACAAGGTTTGTGTTTGATATTTCGATCAAGAATTATCCTTAAAGAGCTTTGTTTCATGTTAGAAAAGGAAGTTTCTTTGTATACCTTTTCACACGCGTTTTCGAGGAAACCAAGTTCACCTACCTTCGCGTCACCTCGACATGCTCACAGTATATAGTAGCTGTAAACTCAAAACTCGGCAGGACGAAAGAAAAGGAATCAAGCTACCTTTGGGAACAACTGCGTTGTATTCAGATTCATTTGTGGCGCAAAAAATAAACGTTGAACAAAAAGTGGCTGAGAACTGGGCGCGGCTGAGAACTGGGCCCCACACTGTATGCTGAAGCTAAGAGAATTCGTCCACAACAAAAGCAAAACAATAATCTCTTCGCACTTCTACACAAATATCGAATACTCGCACAGGGTTAGAGTTTACACCAGGATTAGAGTTGAACCATAGAGCCAAAATTATAATTAAAATTACTTGACATTTCTAAACAAAGATCTACAGTTTTAAAAAGGATTAGATTAGGTTTTATGTGGAAATTCTAGACTAACTTCAGACTACCGGGGATGAAGTATTTTAAAAACACTTGCCGGGTGCCGGGTATCTAGACACAATGTCCCATGAGTTGCCCCAGGCAAAAAAGAGCCAATTTAGTGAGGACAAAATCCAGGACGGTTCGAGCCCTTCACCTGGCTATTGGATAGATTTTTTTTCAGCTGCGAAGATTTGTACTCGATTCTGAGCTTCCCTTGGCCTTGAATAGTCAGTTGGGATTCTTCCATTCCGCCTTGTTAATTTTCGATATTTGTTTAATTAATGTTTGACATTGGAGTTGCCAGTCATCACATTTTCATCATTATCAGTATATAATCCTGTAAGAATAAAAGAGTGTCAGTACTGTGTCCTAAGAAAATTTATTATTGTTAAAGAGGCCAAGAGCCACCTTGATTTTTCATGAGTTTAAGTTGGTACTGAACGCCTGTGACAGATATCTTTTAAACCATAAGAAATGTATCTTTTGCCAACTTGACAAAAATATGTTTAATTGACTGAATTTCTGTTTAATAAGACTGAATTGCTGCACTTATTAATTTTAAAGTTGTTAGCCTCTAACTCAGAGTTGTCAACACAACTAGTTTAAACATGAAAGGAGAAGGTCACTCCAAAAAAGTATATTTTTTTTGTCAACCTTGCATTAACTTTAGCCACTCACCGAAGTTTGAGCCTCTAAACTGCAGGTTTTCCTTATGAGATTCGTCACCAGAGAAGTCCAAAATTTGAACATTGTTGCCGCCATTTTGAACAGTATTCAGCAGGCTGGCCGCGCTTTCGTGACGTCATTCTGTCGGAGAAATCTTGTCCAAATAGATTCCGCCTTTTAACTACCGAAATGATAACATTGAAGATAAGGAAGTGGATAATTGCTTGAAACAATAGACGTTGCTGACCTTGTGAAGGATATCAAGTCAGTTTCAGCTTTTTTCTCAATTCCGCCAATTTCGAGTCAGACGGAATGACGTCACATAAACACGGCCTGGCTGCCAAGACAGTTTTAAAATGACGGCCTCCGAAATCGCTTCTTCCGAGACGAATTTCTTCAGGATAGTGGACACTTCAGAAGCTCAAACCTCGGGGAGTTGGAAAAGCTGAATGTTCAGTTGATATAGGCGAAGACAAAAAGATTAATACGATTTTGGAGTGACCTCTGATTACAAAAATATTAATTTGGTTTGTTCCTTGATGAAATATTACAGGTCTACACTAAATATTATCTGCAAACATCATTTACTGGGGTGACTATGATAGAATACTTAAGAAGCCTTGAAGCCCTTATTCTAAAACATTGTCAGCAATAAGGAAAACAATAGCAACAATTCATTTGCACTGAATTATTTCCCTTTGTAGAAAAAGAAGGCACACCCACCGATGATGAATTAGAAGAATTGGGTGGTGACATTGCAAAAAATTGGATAAAGCTTGGGCGTCGCCTTGAGGTCAGTGATTCATCTATTGAAGAAATTGATAAAGCTCACGACCAATTGTCTGAAAAGGGATACCACATGTTAAAGCACTGGAAACAAGAAAAGGGTTCTGCTGCGACCTACCAGGCATTGTGTGAAGCATTACAACATACATTTGTACAGCGCAAAGACTTGGCAGAGAAGTTTTGTTACATAAATGGTAATTAATTTCTTCAATATTTAATGTGGAGGCTGTGGTCTTGTGGTTTTCAGTGTGCTCAGGGCTCTGGATTGAGTTGTCTGAGTTTAGCCCTGTTTTGGCCCATGCAGGGGCGGATCCAGGATTTTTAAAGGGGGTGGCTGGTGCCTTGGGGTTTGCAGAATCAATGAGGCATGCAACTAAAATATTTAAAATTTAAAATCTAATTCAAAATTGTTACACCAGAAATACTAGCAAAGATGCCATAAACTAGGAGCCACAATGATGTGCCTGCCCGGAGTGTTTCCCTTTACATAATATTAAGTTTTACAAACTTTTTTTTTTATCTCGCTTTCCCAAAATGGGAGGTGGTGAGCCACCCAGTCCACTCCTCTCTAAATCAGCCCTTGTCAAACAGGTGTAAGAAACAGGACAAGAAACCAATCAACAAATTATGATAATTTATCTGTTTTATGAAAATGCACAAATTCAAGGTTATAAGTCTTTCACTTAATCACCTTGGGTCAAAGAGGTGATCTGAGACCTATAACCTTCTCCCATTCTCCAAAACTAAGAGCTAACTTTGCTTTAATTTGAAACTTTGAATGAAAACTGGATGGGCGATTTAATACATCCTAAAATTTCTAGCTTTAAAGATCTGATTCCTTTTTGATCAACCATGTTGAGTGTGGCAGAGAACGCAAACCTGATGTTATTCTCATATCCATTTTATCTTCTGTTGATCACATATGGATCAAACTAAATTAACGTCATATAATGTATTTTTTTGCTAAAGCTATATGGGATGGTCAGTTTCATACAAATCTTTCACTGTTTTTGTTTTTTAATAATAGAAGGATCGTACACTTTTCATTTCTTGCTGTTTGTGTCAAAATAGATTACGACTGCAAGTTAACAAAATAACACATAAAAAAATTAATGGCTATCGTGAAGTATTGCCAGGAAATTTTCACACAGTGTGGCGACCAATGGTAGCAAGCCAAACGGCATATGCCAAAACAGAGTACCGTTCAATATAAACCTTTCATTATTATTTAAGCAATAGACCACAAGTTTCTGTGGGTTATTTACAGGTTAACGCACTCAGCGAGTGAATTATCGGGATTTACCTGCACGAGTTCACTAACAATGAACGAGAAATTTCAATACCGCACGAGGCCGCCGAGTGCGGTATTGAAAATTTCGAGTTCATTGTTGGTGAATGAGTGCAGGTAAATCCCGATAATTCACGAGCAATGAGTGCGTTAACATTTTTATTATTCAAATTGAATACACTGCAAACAAAACTCGTCAAACTTTGAGTCAGCCGAAGCCATGGTGTAATGACAGTGGTGTATTGAATTTACACCACGGCTATTACACCACGATAATGACGTCAAGGAGGTTGTTTCGTCACAACCCAGTGTCACGTGGCACAAATCAACCAACCAGAGAATCGGAATTCGTACAGTGTATGAAAGTTGAATAATAAAAGCTGATAAACCACACGGGATGTTGGTAGAACACGAGAACAATTTGTAAACCACTCGCCTGCGGCTCGTGGTTTACAAATTCTTCTCGTGTTTCTACCAACGTCCCGTGTGGTTTATCAGCCTATAGCTCATAGAAAACTTGTGGTCTATTGCTTTGATATAATAATGCAGAAGACGAGCGATATTTCCGTGGGTTTACCGGCACAATAACCCACAGCTGATTGACCAATCAGTGCGCGCGCATTGATTTGGTTATTATATAATTATGAAATTTTGAGGAAGTGTTATTTTCCGAAGTAGCTTGAGGGCGAAGTATTTGCCTTTCATTTTGCTCTCATCCCGGACATTTGTCCCCACCCCGGCGAAAAGCCAATGCCCTAAGGTTGGCGCGGAAGTTGCCACGGGGGAGGTTATGGCTACTACTGGAATCGACTGATGCATAAATCCTCACTTGCACTCACATTTAGAGGATTGCATTTAGCTGAAGATCGACTGAATCAGTTAAATACACATTATTCAAGTATCTTAGGAGGTCACTCTGAGAATAGAATTGCCTTTCTGTTATCTCAAGTAAAATTACTCTTCACGCCTTTTATGTAGTATACTGCCCAGAGCAATTTTCATATAAGTGCAATATAGAGTTTATTTGGTATCTAACTAACACAGGATGTCAATAGAAACTTTTGTTATCGCACAGGGTTGCAGGGGGACATGGGCCCCCTTATTCTGGGTTAAAAAAATCGCAGAAGTTAAAAAAAAAACAGGCAGGGCAACCACCGCCCCCCCCCCCACCCTTCTCCCCTTCCCTTAGCTCAAGATCTGTATCTTGTGTTCTGCTAGAAAACTGCTTTTATTAGTACATTTTTCTTTCATATAATTTAAGGCCATTTATTCTTATTATCTTTCTCGTGCATTACTGCAAAGTTTTATAATTTATCATCTTAAAGTTAACTTCCAGAATGAAGGGAAAGGAAGACGCCTCTCGGTTTCAATCTTGGATCGTATAACCTGACCTGCAAAAGACAAATATTATATTTAAGTGATCATGTCTTTGTAGCACCTACTGATCCAGTACAGAAGGAGCAGTTGAGAGGAGAAGTCTCTGGTGCTGCTGCCAAGTACTCGTGATAGCGAACATTCCACTGGAGTGAGAAGTGCTTTGAAACGTAAAAGTGTTGAAGGAGTTACCTATAACAGCTCAACATGATTGTGTCGAGGTTTTTGTTCTAAATCATACAACCTTTAGTGTACTGCTAGTGTCTTACCTTTATGCACTGTCCGCCATGATGGACTTGCTACGAACCCAATTACCTTCATCTGTTGTTACTTTCTGTGATGTAATAATTGGACATTGGTCGTATTTACCCAGACAGGCAAGTGATACGTCTCAGATGTGTTATGCCCCAAACTAAATACGGAGAACGAGACGCATTAATCGGTAGAAGAACTAAACAGTTTTATACTTCTGGAAGACTGATAAAGCAGACGCATTATACATATAATTCGTCAGTCAGTCAGTCAGTCAGTCAGTCAGTCAGTCACTCTTTAAAGTCATTAAATCCATGTACTCGTCGATTAAAAGCTGCGTCAAAATTGATGAAAGCTCTATCGCGGAAATGTTCTCGTGCAACAAGGAATAAGGCAAGGTGATGGCTTAAATCCAGTTTTATTTTCATTATTTACCGCAATACTTTAGGGACGACCATTGCCTAGGAGTAATGCTTGGAAGCCATTCTCTAAATTGCCTCATGTATGCTGATGATTTGTTAATATTAAGTCCCTCTCCAGAAGGACTACAGAAATCGATTAACGTTATTAAAAAGCACGCAGAGGAATGGAAACTGAAGGTGAATACCAAAAAATCAAATATTATCATCTTTAGTGGAAACGGTCAAACCAAAAACAACGAAAATTTCCAATATGGATCAGAAACATTACCTATCGTCGACAAACAAACATATTTGGGGATAGAAATGACTTCATCTGGTCGCTATACTTACGCAAGAGACATCCTTAGCAAAAAAGCTTATAAAGTTCTTGCGACAGTGAAACGATTGTTCTCCAATTCGGATACGACCACAATTACAATTAAGAATAAGCTTTTTGATGCCCTTGTCAAACCTATACTACTATATGGATGCGAAATATGGGGACCGGAGCTATTATCATACAAGACTCATTTTGACAAAGCACTATTGAACAAGTCCATATCAAGTTCTGTAAACAAACACTAAATACCCCATGTACACAGAGAACATTGCCTGTAGAGCAGAACTTGGACGGTACCCTTCAAGTATAAACATAAAAGCTTCAATATTTAGTTACTGGCTTAGATTACAGCATAAAACGGCCAATCCTCTGTTAATGGAAGCATTTCATCACGCAAAAAAGCACAGCCAATTTTTTTGATGTATTAATTTAAATAATGACGAAACAATACGAATGCACTCTACAAGCAATACATCAAGCCAACAAGACATCAAGAATGCTCGTTCATCCATAAAGAAACAGCTTAAAAAAGACTACATTCGAAATTGGCTGAAGGCTGGCAACAGCACTTCCGAAGGCTCCAGAAAGAAGTTTACACATAAAGAAGTCAAATTCGACTACCAATTGGAAGACTATCTCAGAACTATCAGAAACCCAGCACATAGAATAAATATGACAAAATTGCGTCTGGGGGTTCATAGCTTGCGAATACAAACTGGGAAATACGAAAATAGAGGTGCACCAATCCCAGTAGAAGGAAGAACGCGTTTAGTCTGCAATATAGGCTATATAGAGGACGAGCAGCACTTCTTGATGTATTGCCCAGGGTATGATAACATTAGAAATGAGTTCCATTCTCTCCTTTCAACACACGATGTTGTTTTCAAAAGACTAAATGATGAGGATAAGATACGGTATTTACTAACCCTAGAAAACGAAAACACTTCAAAAATAGTAGGTAAATACACGTATTTAATGTTTCAGAAGAGAAAAGAAATCCTAAATTCAAAATATAATTGAATATAATAATTTTATACCAATTGTATTAGTTAGTTAGTTATAGTTAATTAGTAATTCTACGAGATATCATCACCTTTATTGTAACAAGACCGATACCTCCCTTTGGAGAGTAAGGCGCAATAAAGACTTACTGTTACTGTTACTTGTGACTCACTCAGTCACTCATTCACTCACTCACTAACTAACTCACTCACTCACTTACTCACTCACTCACTCCCTCCCTCCCTCCCTCCCTCCCTCGCTCGCTCGTTCGTTCGTTTTGTTCGTTCGTTCGCTCGCTCGCTCGCTCGCTCACTCACTCACTCACTCACTCACTCACTCACTCACTCACCAGCCAACCCATTAATCGAGTGATTGATGGATCGATAATTGTTGAAACAGTCACAAGAAATCCATGTGGTACAGACAGACTAAAAGACATTTCTTCATCAGGTGCCTTGTCTTGGAAGATCCACTGTGTTAGTGCCACCAGCAGATATCCCGGGGACCAAGATCCTCAAGAACAAAGTACAATAGTGAACAACTATATGAAACAGAAGATCGATGAGATGATCAGGAAGGGAACATTTGATCTGTCTTCATTCGAGGGACTAAAAGACTTTTACGTGCACTTATGTGGATATCTTTCGCTAGTGGATATAGAGATTGGAAAGAGCAGTATTAAAATAACTGTCAAGTGCCGTACCCTGAAGATTCTTGAACGCCTGTGGGATGAATATTGCTCTCGTCGCCTAAATGCAGAAGCCGAGAAGTGTTTTATTACAGAGAACGTCAAGGAAAAGCTTGGCATGGAGACTATAAAGTTAGCAACCACTATCTTGGTAGAGGACTACTTGACTTGCAAATTTTCTTTAATGGAAACTGCAGGTGAGTTCCATTATTTGTAGCAGGTAGAATGATTTAATCTTAGATTGTTTTTCATCGAATTGGGGTGCTTATGAATTAACAAAGACAAACAGCCACATGATGCGTTACAGCTTGCAGTAGGTTAACGTGTCGGTGATTTCCTAGTGATTAATTTGTTTGGTCATTTTATTGTGATGATCCACCCTATCACCAGTAAGTAGTTTTCCCATATGGTTAATGCCTAAGATTAAATGCAGCTATTTTTGTTGTTTACAAACGCTGCGAAATAAACGAAAATGACAAACTTTGAAAAGTAGTACTAGTAGGGATGGCTCCAACGACAACTACGAAACTGAAGTGCGAAGTTGAAAAAAATACGAAATTCGAAAAAAAACTCGACGAAAATCGAAAATGTTATTAAAAGGGTTTGGAGAAAATCAGCTGAAGAATAGGTTTGCTATGCAATTTAACAATAATTAATTTGCGGAAAAAGCTTTTTAGGACCCTGAAACGAAAAAGTTCAAAAAATTAAAAGCTAATTGAGCACGTTTCGAATTTCGCTTAACGTCATTATCAAGTCAAACGGATAAATAAAATTGTGTAGGAATATAAATGTAAAAGAATTCTTACCAATCCGCAATTCTGAGAAACGTTGGCGTCCAAATTAAACCTGTTTCTCAGAACAAGAATATTGGTCACGTCCTCGGACGAAGGAAAAGAAGTCCCCTATTGTTATCCACCGATGTGAAGTCTATAAATTTGAATATAATCTGTGCGACGCAGATTATGTCGCGGAGTTTCCGCGAATTTGAACTGTAGGGACTGGAAACTAGGGAGAGGCCTGGCTATAAGCCCGCGGCCTGGCTTCTTAGGCACTGGAAGACTAAACACGTGGCTTACGAACAATTTTGACTTGGAATGTTGGCGAATTTTCTTTAACTTTTCGAAGTGGAAATTTAAATTTAAGGATTAATCTTTTTGTGACCGCATCTGGGGGGGTTGGGAGGGGGGGGGGGGGGGGAGGGAGATAATTTAAAAAAAGGTAACCGTGCAGCGTGCAACTATCGATTTATGAATGCACGCAGGAGGTTGCTAAGCACGAAAAAAACGTAAGAGTCTTGCTTCTTGAGTGCTTAACAAACCCTCTAATAGTTGCACGCTGTACGTTAACAATTTCTTTTACAACATTGAGAATTTTAGTCTTTCTTATCGGACGGAAGTATTTATTGAATCTTATCCTGCTTACACGAAGTCAAAAACACGATCGACAGCGCTAACATCGCAGTCTGCTCTTGAGAAACTAGATGAGCCTGATCTGGAAAAGGCCTTGGGGATTTTAACTCAAATGCCGTAGCAGTTCCCTGGAATCATCAAACTAATAGGTTTCTTCACATATGAAATCTATTTCAGTTTCATCAGTTAATTCAAAGTCCTACGTGCATAACTGTAGGCACTGCGACTATGTAACCAATAATCCTAGGTAAATTTTCACAGTCTGGTCATAGTTAGTAGAGTCCCCTCTACTAACTATGGTCTGGTGTCTCGCATATCGGCATTAGTGATCATTCACTTATTTGCGCCATTAGCAAATCATGCATTGCAAGTCACCCCTCAAAGAAATTTTTTACAGACAATTTAAAAATAACGAGCTTACTCATATTAGGTGGGATTTAAACATGGTTCCATGGCATACTGTAACTTGCTTTAATAAGTTAAGGAGGCTCGAAAGGGTTTTTAGCTGCACGCGCGCGCGCAATCTACACACGCCATAACTAAGATGCACACGTCAGCTGAATCAGTATTAAAATCAGCACACCGGAAGTTAATGCTGCGTAAAATCGCGCGAACCGGAAATAAAATCTGCGGAAACCATTTGTTTTTAGCTCGAAAGTTCGCTCGGTGACCTATCTTGATTTTTTGCATACACGCACCATTCGCGATGGCACTTCAGATATAAAAGTTTCGGTGAAAATTATCTAGTGGAATTTTCTGTAAGCCATAAAACGCGTTTACTTTAAATATATTTAATTCTACTAGATAAAATTTTTCCATACTGTCTGAAAAGTTAAAGAATTTAGGTAACTTTCCAACAAAGAAATAAAAATGGTAGGTCACCGAATTAGCTTTTGGGGACATCGTGCCTTGCCATGGTAACTGATATGACGTCACAAGTACCCTTAAACTATAACCCAACAATAGAGTTGCAAGGAGACATATAGTTTACCCACACCATTAAACATCCTTCTTTGTAATCTTCCATCGTTTCACAAACACTGCAGCAACAAAAAACCCTTTCGAGTCTCCTTAAACTCTGCTTAAACTGTATGGAGAGATCTGTTTCTTCATGTCACCAATATTAATGCACCTTATCGACAAAAATAAGTGGAAAGTGTTCCTGCGCCATGGCTGAATCCTGGCCTAAGGGAATTAATAGTCGAATGAGACAAGCTCAAAAAAAAAATTGCCTGCGGACTAAGAACGGTTCTCCAGTACAATCAAACAGACTTCAATGGAATGGGACTCAGTCCAGTGGTTTTCCATTGCTGAAACGTATCTCATTAGGCGTGGGTTTATTCCATTCTACTTGCCCATTGGCTTGATTGGTACCAATGAAATAACATTTATTTCACTGAAAATCCGCGCTGTGAAAGGATAACATGGCCACGAAGAGTATATGAGTGACGCTAAAAAAGCAAAGGGGAGCCCAAATATATTCTAAGTCGATGGTTTACTTTAAAAGCAAAACATTACCAGTTGGTAGGACAATGGCGATCCATAAAATGATTGGTTCATTCCAAAAGTCATTTATGGAGGTGGATGTATGACCCAAGCAAAAACTTAACATAGTAAGGAAGCCGAGCAGAAACGTGATTTTCGTGTTTCATCCCTCTCCAAACAACTGGCAAATCTTTTGCCCCAAAATAAATAATATTAGATTTGTTAATCTAAATATACTTTAATTTGTATATAAGGGGATGAGAAATTCTATTAGGGCTAGGCAAAATGCAAATAGATGGCAGCAAAAGCATATTTGTAGAACATAAGTGCTGCTTTTGATATCATTTATGCAATCTGAGAACGTGTGGAATAATTTGTTTAGTTCAGGCGTTATTTACAGGTCAACGCAGTTAGTGAGTAAATTATCGGGATTTACCTGCACGAGTTCACTAACAATGAACGAGAAATTTCAATACCGCACGAGGCCGCCAAGTGCGGTATTGGAAATTTCGAGTTCATTGTTAGTGAACAAGTGCAGGTAAATCGCGATAATTCACGAGCAATGGGTCCGTTAACATTTTCATTATTCAAATTGAATTCACTGCAAACAAAAATCGTCAAACTTTGAGTCAGCCGAAGCCATGGTGTAATGACAGTGGTGTATTGAATTTACACCACGGCTATTACACCACGATAATGACGTCGTCGTCGTCTGACTGCCAGGAGAGTTTTAAAATGGCGGCCTCCGATCGCTTCTTTCGAGCCGAATTTCTTCAGGATAGTGGACATTTCAGAAGCTGAGACTTCAGGGAGTTGGAAAAGCTGAATGTTTCGTTGATATAGGCGAAGACAAAAAATTAATAAGATGTTGGAGTGACCCTCTCCTTTGATTACAAAAATATTAATTTGGTTTGGTCGTTAATGAAATATTACTGGTGTACGCTAAAACTTATCTGCAAACATCATTTACTGGGGTGACTGTGATAGAATACTTAAGAAACCTTGAAGCCCTTATTCTAGATTCTTGTCAGCATTAACGCCAACAACAGCAACAATCTATTTGTTCTTAATTATTTCCCTTTGTAGAAAAAGAAGGCACACCCACAGATGATGAATTAGAAAAATTGGGTGGTGAAATTGCAAAAAGTTGGATAAAGCTTGGGCGTCGCCTTGAAGTCAGTGATTCAAATATTGAAGAAATCGATAAAGCTCACGACCAATTGTCTGAAAAAGGATACCACATGTTAAAGCACTGGAAACAAGGAAAGGGTTCTGCTGCGACCTACCAGGCATTGTGTGAAGCATTACAACATACACGTGTACAGCGCAGAGACTTGGCAGAGAAGTTTTGCTACATAAATGGTAATTAATTTCTACAATATTAAATGTGGGGGCTGTGGTCTTATGGTTTTCAGTGTGCTCAGGACTCTGGATTGAGTTGTCTGAGTTTAGCGCTGGTTGGGGATCATAAATGTGTTCTGTTTTTAGACAACACAATTTTCTTTCGCAGTACCTCTCTTTACCCATGAGCGGCGGATCCAGGATTTTTTAAAGGGGTAGCTGGTGCCTTGGGGTTGCAGAATCTGAGACTTGTAACCTTCTCCCATTCTCCAAAAGTAAGAGCTAACTTTGCTTTAATTTGAAACTTTGAATGAAAACTGAGTGGGTGATTTAATACATCCTAAAATCTCTACCTTTAAAGATCTGATCCCTTTTTGATCAACCATGTTGAGTGTGAGCGAGAACGCAAACCTGATGTTATTCTCTTATTCATGTCATCTCCTGTTGTTCACAAATGGATCAAACTAAATCAATGTCATATAATGTATTTTTTTGCTAAAGCCATATGGGATGACCAGTTTCGTAAAAATCTTCTAACGTCTTTGTTTGTTAATGATTAAAAGATGTACATTTTTCATTTCTGTCAAAATAGATTTTGACTGCAAGTTTAACAAAACAGTATAAAAATAATAGCTATCGTGAGGTATTGCCAGGGAAATTTTTACACAATGTGGCGACCAATGGTAGCAAACCAATCGGCATATACCAAAACGGAGTACTGTCTAATATAAACCTTTCATTAATTGTTATTTATGAAATTTTGAACAGTGTTATTTTCTAAAGTAGCCCGGGACGAAGTATTTGCCTTCCATTTTGGTCTCACCCCGGACATTTGTCCCCCACCCCGGCGAATTGTTTTTGAAAAAGAAAAGCCAATGCCGTCAGGTTGGCGCAGAAGTTGTCACGGGGGAGGTATGGCTACTACTGGAATCGACTGATGCATAAATCCTCACTTGCACTCACATTTAGAGGATTACATTGAGCTGACGATCGATTGAATCAGTTAATACACAATATTCAAGTGTCTCATAGAAATGCCTTAGTGTTATCTCAAGTAAAATTTCTTTTCACGCTTTGTACGTAGTATGCTGCTGATAGCAATTTTCATATAGATGCAATATAGAGTTTATTTGGGATCCAACTAGCACAGGATGTCGAGAGAAAATTTCGTCATCGCGCATGGGTGTAAGGGACCTGGGCCCCCTTATTTTGGGTAAAGAAACACAGAGGTTAAAAATACCCGGCAGGGCAACCAAACAAAATGCCTCCCCCCTCTAAGGTCTAGGTCTGTATCCGCCTTCGATAGCTGCATTTTGTTGTGTATCTTATGTCCCGCTGGAAAATTTCTTCAGTACATTTTTCTTTCATATTATTTAACGCCATTTATCCTTATTATCTCTCTCATTCATTTCTACAAAGTTGTATCATTTATACCAGAATGAGAGGGAAGGAAGACGTCCTCTCGGTTTTAATCTTGGAACGTATAACCTGACCTGCAAACTGATGCAAAATATTATGTTTAACTGATCATGTCTTTGTAGCACCTGCTGATCCAGTAGCAGAAGGAACAGTGACAGGAGAAGTCTCTGGTGCTGCTGCAAGTACTCGTGAGAGCGAACATTTCACTGGAGTGGGAAGTTCTTTGAAACGGAAAAGTGTTGAAGGAGGTACCTATAACAGCTCGACATGATTGTGTCGAGGTTTTTGTTCTAAATCATACAACCTTTAGTGTAATGCTTGAGTCTTAACCTTTCTTCACTGTCTGCCATGATGGACTTGCTACGAAGTTTATTACCCTCATTTTTTTGTTTCTGTGGTGTAATGATTGGACACTGGTCGTATTTACCCGGACAGGCGAGTGATACGTCTCAGATGTCTTATGCCTCAAAATAAATACGAAAAATGAGACGCATTAAACATAAGACGAGCTTAACAGTTTTATACTTCTGGAAGACTGATAAAACAGACGCATTATACATATAATTCGTCAAGGTAAATACGAGATGCATAAGGCAGATGAACTCATCTGTGAATACGCTCAACTACAGTCAGTTGTAATCAAGCGACGAACAGTAGAAGAATGAAGAATTCTTCCTCGAATAAAAGAAAAATAGTTATAGTGGTCCCCATCCACCCGCTCACCCACTCTCTCACTCACCAGCCCACCCATTAATCGAATAAAAGTAGTAATGAGGAATAGCTTAGGCTGATTTCGAAATCGTTTAGAAAACAAAGAGATATTTTACTTATTTGCCATGAAAGATTAGCACTTGTAAAACTATGTTTTTGGTAACCTGAAGCAATAACATTGTCTACTGCAGATGTGGTACTTGGAAGAATATCTTTCATTAACTAATGTTAATAGATGATAACATTTTTGCACATCATTTTGTCAGTGGCCTGATATCATACAGGCTAATAACAATAACAATAGCAATAGCAATAGCAATAGCAATAGCAATAGCAATAGCAATAGCAATAGCAATAGCAATAGCAATAGCAATAGCAATAGCAATAGCAATAGCAATAGCAATAGCAATAGCAATAGCAATAGCAATAGCAATAGCAATAGTAATAGTAATAGTAATAGTAATAGTAATAATAATAAGAACAACAACAACAACCGCAACAGCAACAACAACAACATTAACAACAACAACAATAACAACAACAACAACAATAATAATAATAATAATAATAATAATAATAATAATAATAATAATAATAATAATAATAGTAATAATGATTTTATTAACAGCATTTCTACGAGGTGGCTCTTCTCCGTTAATATGTAACTAAAGTTAATTATAATTAAAATAAACTTAAAAAAGGATAGCTTAAAAAAGCTAAGTAATTGATATTTACAATGAAAAAAAAAAGAAGAAAAAAAGAAAATTATAACTTGGACCTGGCTGTAGCGCCAGGCTCACGGGACTGTTGAAGAGCCAAAGGTCACGAGCTAAACAACTTGTCGCGATGAACGTAGCGAGCGGGAATGCTTCACTAGTCGAGTAAAGTCAGGAATCACTGATTGTCACTGATTGTTAGTGATTTAATTGACGATAATAGAATGTAAACTGAAAGACAATGCGAGATTATACAAACTCATTACTAAAATATTTGCGGGTTACCAAGATAACAAATGATCAGTTAAGTGTGAAGGATGAGTACACATTCCAATCATAGTTTGACAAGGACAAGCTAACAAGCAGCTAAACTACGAAAAAGCAAGCGAAATAAACGGAAAATGAAACTAATCAAATCTAGGTACTTGTACTAGGTCGAATAACGTATGAAAAGAAACGTAAATAACAGTAAAGATAAACTACTATTTAAAAACTACAAACGCATGGTTACAATTTAGCACTGCTTGCGGAAGTGCTATGACGAGCGAAGCATAAAGCGGGAAAATAGATCCAAAATACTGGGAATGTCTACAGACACGAAGGGAACCAATACTACATAAAATGTGTTTTGAATTCAATGCTCAAAGAAGCAAAAGGGCGAGATATAAACGCTGGGGCGTTGTCACGTGCTTGACTTAAATTCCACAAGTAGAGGGAACCACGAGTATTTGCACTAAAAAACTATTGTCCGAGACAAGTACTTAAAACAAAGGTATTAAAGTAATTGCACTTACACATCGGTTTCTCGCTTCAACTCAAAAGCCAAGGGTGACTTAACAAACTTCTAATACTAAGGCGCTCCAATCAAGATGAAAACTAACGAGGACTAAAAGCTACTGGCAAGATGCCTCTATTTTGTACTAAGTATTTCCACGTGTAAAGCTAATGACGTATCACTAGATAACCAAAATTAACGAATCAAAAAGAATCACTTGTAATCACTACGGAAATAGATTAGTCTCGTTCTGGTGTCCTTTACACTGGCTTTATCTTGTAACAATTTCTTTGTCACCTTAAAAAATAAAATTGGGTCCATGCAGTTTCTTAAAGAAAGGGGTAGGTTATTAAATAAATTAACAGCTTCATCTTGAAACATATTGGCGATCATTAATCTTTGAAGCTATATACCCTTGCGGGAGCGTAAGTTTCGATTATTTTCGTAAGTCTCTAGTCTTAAATAATTTGGTCAGTCTGAGCTGTATAAACTCTTGTGTGGCCTTTTAAGTATATGCCATTCGTGTTGTTCAGTTACCGGCTACACTGAAATAGCGTTATTTCATGGCAGTACAATCCTTGGCACATCTTACAATAATCTAACTTCAGGTTTACACTGTCATGACTTTGTGGCGTATTACATGAAGATAGAACTTAGATACCCCTCTTGCGTCATCTTTGATTTAAGCAGCAAAACATTTGTATAGAAGAAAAAAAGTTATATTTCGAATAAATTTTAATCCCGGGCTTGCGGTAAGCGGCTTCCGAACATTCCTGCCCTGTTTTCAACAAATTAACCAGACATGAGCCCGCGATCCAATCTTAAACCAGCACTTGGTCAGCGGTTAACTTCAAAAAAACACGTGACCTCGATGAGCTGTAGACTTGGGCCCTTGATATGGTCACGCGATACTGGTCAGCAGATACCTTGTTTTGACAGGTGTCAATTGATCATAACAGGGATGTCCAATATCAAAGAAGTACACAGTAAACCAAGGTTGCATGTCTCTGTCAAGCTATTATTTGGTGTATGGCCGCCGTGTTGCGCGACTCCGTCGTCGTCGTCGTCGTCGTGCGTACGCGCTCACGAGCAATGCCGCTAACCATGATCACCATGAGAAAATCAACTCATGGGTTTCCATTTCTTTCCTATATGAGTATGGGGCTCCGCTACAGGCTTATTCTAGCACTCACCGAAATCTGGGCCTCGAAATTTACACGCCTAAAAGTTTCACGCTTGCACTAAGTACACTTTGAAATCACGGTGAAGATCATGGAAACAAAACGCAGAGATAAAGAAAGACTTTATTTTGGAGAGACCACTACTGAATTGAACTAAGAAAATTTGCAATTTACAATTTCCCACTAAACTTGGTGTTTCCCCCAATCTTATGACATGGTTTAGTAGCATTGCTATTGTCGTATACATGACACCGGCTCATTTCATTTTTCACCTAATGATTTCAAAGCTGTTTTTTGTACAATAGTCTTAATTCGCCACCAATACTAAACTTGAATAGCCGTTAATGAAGCTATATAAGTCGTATTTTTTCACAAGGATAAACTCTACTGTATTAAACCTTCCAAAAAACATGACTTCGTGATCATACGACAAGAGAGGACAAGATACCATTTAAAACTTTTCTCGGAAATTTATCCCACATAATCACTGTTCGTCAAATAGAGGCAGGAGTCGAAGGTGATGATAAAATTTTAAAATAGCTCTTTGAACTTGTATAAATGGTTACTGTACCGTAATTGATTAGCATTATACAACCTGAGTTTGTATGTGTTTTGTCTTATCTAACTCGACAGTATATAAGCAAAGATAAATTGTAAAAAAAAGTATCCGTGTTTAGTAGAAGTACTGGAAAGTAAGGAATTAAACGTAATTGTAATAGGGTGTTTTGGTGTAACTGTCTTTGTAGTATTGTATTTAAAGTATTTTACATTGTAAGTAGTCTTTATTAGTGTAAATTGAGCCATTGTAGCTAGTCTTTGTTGGAGACGATGACATCGTTTGATATCGAAGCCCTGGACTATGAACATATTAGACCTTCAGAAAGCCTATCAGAAAGGATTTCCGAGCTTAGAATGAAGTCTTAAAAAAACGACTTTCACAACGTTACTGTAGTCGTAACTCGATGCCCCCGCATGATTCTGGCGTATGGCTAAGAGCAACCGGCCTTTGTCTGTTCTCAGAGATATTAGCTACAATAAAGCTACTCTAAATTCCAAGGGTAAATAAAGTATTCACTCACTCACTCACTCACTCTTACTCACTCACTCACTCACCCACCCACTCACCGAGACAGCTGTCATGTTGGTTAAAAAGTGACATTTCGAGGAATTTGGCTATCTGAGCTGGTCATGTATCAGACAAAGTTTATTTTAGTTTTTTTAGGTTACTCGACAGGTAATTTCAGGATAATTTGGTTTCATCAACTGAGTTGATAATGTGAATTGGCCACTGTAAAGAGATTCGAAAGCTGACGTTTCAAGCGCTAGCCCTTCGTGGGAGCGAAGATAATTTCACGCTTGTGTAGCAAAGCTCAGTGACAGATGTTTCTGTTGGTTTCCAGCCTCCATGTTGGTGCCCGTGAGCATTGGCACCAGCATCGCGTCTCCATACAAGTTTCTAGAAATTTTGGTAAAAAATCTCTCCAGATATCTTGCTTAATTAAGAAAAATTGCTGTAACTTGAATCTTGGCGAGAGTCTTTGTATATTTACCTTCTTTCTTTTCCGGATTCTGGACTTTATCTACTGAATGCTTTGATTTTTATTTTGATCTATTTTGAATGGCGTGTCACTCAAAACCAGCAATTTTCTACTTTACCGCTTAACAGATGCAGTTATAACAGATGCAGTTATAACAACTGATGAAGTGTCAAAAGAAAGTGAAATTGAGGAAGAGTTTGTACACGTGCCAAAGAATTTGAAAGGTTACGTCATCGGCATGGGTGGAACCGTAATAAAAAACATTCAACGGGAATCTGGAGCGAAAGTTGTGACATTGCCAAAGAATGAGGACGGGTTTACAGTCACTGGTAATGAAGAGCAAAGAGCACACGCCAAGAAACTTATATCACAAAAAGTGGTAAGTTGTGGTCACCAGAGAATACAGCGGAACGCGTGTTTTCAACACCTTTTTGTAAGAACCTATCACAAGCGGCAACCTATCGCAAAACGACCCATATCGCCATAATGGTGATTTTTCTACGGTATCTATTTTTTTTTTATGTGTGGGATACCTGTGGTGCCATCCACTCACTTCATTCCCTTGTCTGCCTCTTATCTCTCATTTAGGGCTCTCGCATACTTATGTAATCAATCACCTTGCTATTTATAGTGATTTACTATCTTTCATTTGGATATCTCCCTCTTTATTTGTTAGGTTGTTTTTTTACAATCAGCCAATGTATGGAATTGTTCTATTTGTTTTGGGAAGTTCCTAGTTTAGTAACATAATTAATGAACGTGGCACGCTGAAGAAGCTTGAAGAGGTTTCTTTCTTTGAGAGGCTTCTACTTGCACATTTGTGTAGGGATAATCCTTAGAAATAATAAAGCAACTTCCTTTAATAGGCCACTTGCATTAAGAGGTCATGTGACATCATTTTTATGTTAGATACAAACATCTGGTATTTGCTTAGCTGGTATTTCAGATCATCTTCCGGTTTTCTGTACTATTGCTTACAAATTTCCAACAACAAACGGATCACGCTACAATAGAGATTTTTCAAATTTCAACAAAGATTCCTTCCTGAAAGAAATTTCAGAAATACATTCTGGAAGTCTCATTGGAGATGACGTCAACGAACGTATGAATGCTTTTTCCGAAACCCTTCAGCAAATTACTGTTAAACATGCTCCAGTTCGAAAGCTCTCGAATAAAACGAGAACACAACTCAGAAAGCCTTGGATAACGAGCGCTATTCTTAAATCAATTAAGGAAAGACAAAAGCTCTTCACGACTCACTTTCTAAGTAACGACCCAAACAAAGTCAAAGAATATAAGAAATACAATAACAAGCTGAACAAAATAAAGGAAGCTGCCTAGAAACACTACTTCAAAACTCAATTTGATATGTTTCGTGATAACTTAAAGGCAACGTGGAAGTTGATAGGAACGATTACAAATAGAAAGAAAGTCCAGCACGGCACGTTAATTCAAAAACTCTTATATAAAGGAAAATGTTACAATGATAAGGCAAGTATTTGTCATCAGTTAAACACTCGCTTTATAAATGTTGGCACGACTTAGCGGCACAGCTTCCAAATCACAATATAAGTGCTACTTGCTTTATTCGGAGGCGGTTCCAAAACAGTTTTATGTTCCGAGTTATATACAATCACAAAGTTCAGGATGCATTGAATGGGCTAAAAATAAATAAGTCTTTTATAGGCACACCCCCCAAGTGCATTAAATTAGCAGCAATTTTATAAGTGAACTCCTAACTAGACTTTTTAACGTATCGCTCTCGCAAGGTATTATGCCTAACCTTCCTAAAATTTCAAAGATCACACCGGTGGAGAAACAACTGATCCGACGAACTTTCGTCCCATCTCAACACTGTCAGCCTTTACACAAATATTTTAAAAACTGGTTTACAAACAACTTATTTCCTATTTTGAGAAACTTGACATTCTTTTTGAATATCAGTTTGGCTTTCGTAAGGGCAGGTCCACCGCTCAAGCCATAACTGAAATTGCGGATACTTTAAGAAAAGCAAACTATGGTCTGCGGTGTCCCTCAAGGAAGTTTGTTAGGTCCTTTCCTATTGATCTACAGGGTGTTTCAAAAGTTCGTGGACATTTTAAAAAGTCTATACTTCATCCAGATTTTTTACATTTCCTTCCATTTTCTTACAGACATGAAAAAATTCTATTTTTTATCAATTTTCAGAACTATTCTATGAGTCGGATAAAAAAACTCCTTGAAATAAATATTTCCCCGCCAAATGGTGCGAATTTGTGTCGTGTGTGTTTTGGTACTTTCCCGTCATTTTTGTCTGTTTTCAGTAGCAACTAGATTTTTAACGTCTTGATATAATTGGCAATAATGAGCCCTAAAAAGCGGTCTATTTAAGAGCACAGGCAGCAGCTTTACTATCATCCCTAAGATGATGAGAGGACTAAAATGAAGGTTACGGCAAACCTGGAGAAACATACTACAAAGCGGCTTTATTCCCCAAGTTTACTAAGAAGGACGGCAAAGGAACGTGTGAGCATGGCCCATAAGTCGCGTGTTTTTACGGGAGACAAAAACTGCCGATCGTGAAGTCGATGTCACCGACGGTTCTTCAACAGTGTGGAGGTGTATGTCATCAAAGGAAACAATGTACATAAAACTGGAAAACATTCATAAATATCGAATTCCTAAAAGAATCATATATTTGCATAAATGTGTCCACGAACTTTTGAACCACCCTGTACATTAACGACCTCCCTAATTGCTCTGAGTTCATTTCCTTTAAGAGATTTGCGGACGATACTAACTTGTTTGCTTCTGCAAAAGATATAAAATCATAAGAACTGCAAAGGAATTTAGAACTAAAAAAGGTCAAGGAATGGTGTGACATAAATAAGCTATCGATAAATTCAAAGAGAACCAATTGCATGATTGTAAAATCCCCGAGGAAAAAGAACATGAATTTTAATATAAATATAACTAACCGAGATGGATCATGCCACTCCTTAGAACGGAAGGACCATATTAAATATTTAGCAGTAATGATCGACAGTGCTTTAACTTGGAAATATCACATCTTATATGTGTGCGCTAAGCTTTCACGGAATACAGGATTAAGCTCTAAGTTGAGGCATTAGCTACCTCTTAAACAACTTATGCATATCTATTATAATCTTATCTATCCTTACATTCCGTACGCTATTGTTGCCTGGGGCAGCACCAGCAGACAAATTTACATAAAATACAAACTAAGCAAAATCTAGCAAAAATAGCGATAGTGCACTACCTTTACTTAATATCTTGGAAATGTTAACGGTAGCTAACGTATGATCGTTTGTCTGCTCTCAAATTTATTCATGCATGGCACAAAGGCGTTTTGCCAGAACTCTTTAACCATTTTTTCCAGTATGCCGGTAACGTACACAACTATAACACCAGGTATGCGGCCAAACAAAATCTTCACAAGTTTCGAGTAAAAACAAATATTGGCAAACAAATGATCTCATTTATGGTCATTGATCTTTGGCAAGAACTGCCATACAAGTTTAAAGACTTAAATCAATTTGCTTTCTCCAAAGGTGTTAAAAACCATATTCTCAGCAATATCAAACCTAAGTTTCCACAAATTAAAAGTGCTAAAATTATCTCTCATTCAAGTAATATGAAACATAAGTTTACCACAATTCTTCTAGCTTTTAATTTAGTAATCTGTCCCTCTACTCCCAGTTTCTTTTATGTTCATTCAAACGAGATGGAGGCTAACTCGATAACCTCGCGGTTTTTTTAGTCTCCATGCACTAACTATAGACCACTGTTGTCTTAAATTTTTTTAAATATGTATCCTTTCCTGTTTTTTTTTATGATAATAAATTATTGTAACAAGAAACTCTAGTGCTAAATGAAGTAAAGTTAAAGTTAAAGTCATGAAAATGAAAGTTACATAATTTTACCTTCGAAACACTATTAGTGGGTCATCTCTTAAACAAAATAATAGTGATTTGGTTTTTCAAACCCGCACCATTTGCTTTAAATGAGAAAGTCCGTAACTGGTCACATGACCAAAACTTGATTTTTTAAAATTATGAATTACCGCTTTCTGACACAAATTTTGCACTTAATCTTGAAGGAAAATGTTGAAAAGATGATGTGGTAACGTTTATAGCACATCTGAACGTAACGATCAAACATTTCACAAGATATAAGCAAAAAGTAGTTTTGGCCGCCATGTTGGAGCCCTCCAACATGGCGGCCAATACAAATCATGCTACTATGTTGAAAAATCAAAGTACCATAAAATATCTCCCTTAAATACGTTTCCTCTCAAATTTCGGGTCTAAGACATTTTTTATGTGTTCTGTCAATTTTTGGCAACAGCAAAATTACAACTCGCTGTTTAAGGGTAGCATTGGTCACGTGACCTCTTAGTGCAAGTGGCCTATAGAAGAAATAAGTTTCTGCTGCTAAAATTTTATACAACGTAACTGGGTTTATGTTTATCAGCTCTGACCAAGGCCAAGACCAGAATTTTTGAAGTTCTGCAAGTTTCCTCATTGGTACAAGTAAATATTGAGATAAATTATTTGGCCCTTAAAAATGAAGGAAGCCACGTTGTCCTCCTCGAGTGAAGAGAGCGAGATATCAGACCCTAATGAAGAAAGAGACGTCTATAACTCCTACTTTTTATTTACCAAACACTTAGGTAGAGTCCACTTGTTTGTATTTAGCTGCCATGTAGGGCACGTGCACGGTAAAGTTTGAAATCAAGGATGGCTCAAGATATGAATTATGGCCGGGTTGTACCTACACCAGAGACGCAGAATCCGTTTGGAACGGACTTGGGCGAACATAATTGAAGTCTGTCTAGTTATGCGTCTCGTAGTTCGTTTAATATAAAGACGGACACAAGTAAGACTATTCGTCCAGACGAGCCATCTGCTGTGGGCATGTGGTGCGTAGTTCAAGACGAACTTGATAAGACAGTTCGTTTAGTCAATATCGTCACTAAGAAACCCTTTATTCGTCCGAGACAGCAACGTTTTAGATTCTGGTAGTAGCTTTTTTTGAGCAACTTTCTCGTAATTTACCATACCACTGTAAATCTTTCCAATAAGCAATTCGGGCGTGAGTGTTGTGATTGGCTTTTACCATTAGATATTTGGTACTCATTCAGCTTTGAAATTGAAACGAACCTCGACTTAGAAGTTTATGCTTCTGCTGGCTTACTAACGAATATCATTTGACTATGTTGGCAGGATGGAGGAAAAATTATGCAAAAGGAAAGGCAGCTCAACAAGGACTGTTATTTTATAGATGGATTGAATCTCCCTGCAGACTGTCAACTCAAACTGGAGCAGATAGCGAAAGAGGATGCTATTGATCTTCCAGAATCTCTTGGGCAGTACCGAATAAAACCGGCCAAATCTTATGATGCACAGGTATGAAGTGTTCTTTTGTACAGCTCACTCAGAGATTTAAGAAAGATTTCTCTTATAAGTTGTGTAAGTACAAAGGGAAAGAATCTCTGGAAAGGTTTTTTCAGTTTTTAACTGCCAGAAGTGACAATAAACTATTTATTTAATTATTTAAGGTCGGCAAGATTTGGTGACGGGGAAAATAATGAAGCGTTAACTAAACCATGAGCGTTTAAGCAAATGCGGAAGTGGAAGGAGAAGTATCAGTGTCTTTCTACTTCCCTCCGTCCACATCCTTCCACTTTCATCATCATCATCTTTGCCACTTACATTATTGTCTTCCTCATCATCACTGTCATCGTCATTATCAATTTAGTTTTTCCGCTTCGGGAAACTGTACAGGTGATATTTGTTGACGTCAGCCAAAAATATATCGTTGCCGTTTTGTTTCAAAGTTTTATGTTTGCTTAATGCGACTCCTCTTTTCCTCCTAGCCTTGTGCCCTTAAAACCAGTGCACTGGCTCTTTCTTTTTCTTTTTGAAGTGTTTGTTTCATTTACATTCAGTTGCTTTACTAGATTCTTTGAAGGTCGCAATCGTGTTTGAATATGTCCTACTTTCAATACACACATGACACATTCCTTTAGATTATTAGTAATTTTTGGTTTCAGGAATCTTCTTGTTCAAATGATGACCCAAGCTATATGTCGAAACTTGAGAATGACACGCTGGAATCTCTGCGTAGGATTAAAAGAGAAATGAAGACGAAGAAGCAGCTTAAGGCCGATATGTGGTGTCACTTTGGCATGTTTATCATCCGGCGACCTATCGAAGGTATAAGATAATTGATAAATGGTAAAACAAAGCAAGATTGGTTATACGGCGAGGAATATATATTTAAAACCATCAATAATGTTTTTGTTATATTTCTTATGCCCTATACCCAACCTTGCTTGTTTTAACGTTTATTAATTGTAATTTTATAGCTGTTTAGATCTACTTCAGGGTACTTCTCTTTTATTTTGAAAAAGGGGCCCTTGGTTATTTCTTTCAGTTCTATCGATGGTATTAATTGCTAATTATGAAGCTTTATGCACTGATTAAACATGCAACTTGGCATAGTAAGATTTTACATTTGTTTCATAGTCTGAAATGCTCTTTGCATTCACGAGAAAGTGATTTATAACGCAACTCAGCGCAGCACAAAGCGATGCAATGCAATTTACTGTATTGCAATGCAATGTTATGTATTTTAAAAGCCCAGAAGTCCCAGTACATACACCGAGATAGGTCAGCTTACCAGCAGAACTCCCGTGGTAAAAATGAATGATAAAGAACTTGTTTCCTTTAGCTGAAGGGTGAATGAGGTTGGACGAAGTACTCAGATATTCATATTCAAGCTGGTTGGGGCTTCCATGAAAATATGGAAATGCTGGCAAAAAATTTAACATTGGCATATTCTCCTTCAGAAAGACCCACAGCAGGTACATGAAGAACAGTAACAAGATATATTTATTCGGACGATTAGTGCAAATAATTTCACTCAATAGATGGCATTGGAAAAGAGGAGGCTTTTATCGATCCCATTTCTACAGAAATGAATTTGTCGCGACCTGATTTAACGACCGAATCAGCGCTTGATCTTAAGTTGCGATATTAAGTAACTTTAAACTGAGTTACGGATTGTTTTTTATTAATATTTAGGAGATGATGCTGCTGATGGCGAATACACTATTCAAGAGGCTTCCAGCATGTTACAACAAGAGGACCGTTGGAGAGGCACATTTAAAGGAGGAGTTAACTTTAACGAGAAAATCTTAAAAGATCATCTACGTGCCTTTGACAAAACGTCTGCAGAATACAAAGAATATTCATCAAGATACGATTTAACATTTTCTATGCCGAATGGTCGGCAAATATCTTTAATGGTAGGGTCACAAAATACTAATTTCACAATCTTTCCCTAGTGTTATGCTCTAACATCAGAATAAGACTTAACCATGGTAAAGGATGTATAGAAATTGGAAAAGATAAGCAACAAAGAACTGAAAATATAAGAGAAAATCTCTTTACGTTTCACCAGAATACTAGTAATTTTCGTGACAATTGGGCTTCAGTTTGCAATTAATTGGCGTAGATTGTTTTCGAAAAATTGTTTTGTTACCTTTTAACAATGCGTTATTCCCGCAAAATCTCATTTTAGTTTTTAATAGCACTGGACATGATATTCTTTCACGACATAGTCGTAAGTCACGCAAAAATACCCTTTAGGGGAGGTAGCGTCGTTAAATACAACCGTATCTTGAGAGATGCTTTCGATTGTCAGGAAATAGGTATCTGATAAACAACGACCCAACAACAAGTATGCAGATATCATTGTGTGTGATCACTCACATCTTCACATTCTTTAACTTCACAATTCAAATACATGATTTGTATCTATTCACTCTCAAGTTCAAACAACAACAGCAACGGCGGTATTTTTTCTGTCCTTATGCCACAGCTGTGGGCAACAAAGAAGAACCCTGGCAAAAGGTTGAAAGACATCCCACTCCCTTCACGTGACCTAAAGAACGTACTGGAGGAAATACACTTCAAAGATGAATTCACACGGTCACGATGCCGAGGGGGCTATTGCTACCATCTAGAAGATGTCTGCGGGCAGACATTTGTTTCCTGGCTGCGACTTTGATTGCAGGCTAACTATCACTGGGCATAATGGTATGTTGTTGTCGAGTTACGTCAATTGTCGTCTCTGATGTAGTCGACTCTCTTTACAGTTAATCTTCGTTATGCGATCAGCACTTGCAAGATTAAAACATTACCGCAATTCCTCTTGGTAGTTTACAGCAGTTGAATCGACCCTTGAATATTTTTTCTGGAAATATCTTGGAAATGTTAAATCTAGAATAAAAATAATTTCGCCATTGCCATGTTTTTACACAAATAAAATCAGATCTTTCTACCTTCTACCAACCAGGGAAGCTACTACGGTTATATTACTGGCCTCAACACCTGTTTTTTTGAAGCTGTTACCTTGTGCCCATTTCGCTAATCAGTCTGCTGCCGCGTCGACGAATAGCAATAGTCTGCCGGCATAAGGGAGCTTGAAATGAATAAAAAAATGGAGGAGCGTTGTTCAAAACACTCAGTTATCTCTGCTACACTAACAGACGTCACTGAAAGATCGTGTCATTGTGTCAGTGTGTCATTTTCTTTCAACAGACAGTGCTTCCGAATGCGACCATTTGCCTAGTGAAGAGACAAGACGTATCTTGACAAGCTACCTTTCCGAAGTGACATTTGCAGAAGAAGATGAATTTGGGCTTCGCCTCCCAAACAGGAATATGCCTGATGGATTTCAGGTATCCCATATGCGATGCTGTGAAAGATCTCTGTATGGATTCATGCCTGGATTTTACAATTGTGCTTTCCAAGGAAATCTCACGGGACATCAAAACGGCGAACGTTAGAGCTTCGGTATGAAATTTTAAAGGATTGTTTCTCTTTGAAAGAATAGCTATTTTCA
>JAHPZR010002716.1:0-2500 GCA_019787425.1 Platygyra sinensis
ACTTGGGTCAAATGACCTCATTTGACGTGATATCACGCCATTATACCTACAAAAATTGGTATCATCTTGTGGTGGAAGCTCAGGGCTATAGTGTAAATTCATTTGGCTATGCTATAACAGACTCGAAATCCCAGGGGGTCCATCACCTCCCTCCCTCCCCTTGTACCACGTACGGTGGGGGTGTAAGTTGGCTTGTGCATCGGAGTGTCAAATGTTTCGTCGATTCGTTGTCTTTTCGTACCTCATGCTTGACGTTAGTCTTCTCGACATCTCTTGGACGTCTGCAGCCCCGTAAATTTATGTTGTTTAAGAGATTTATGCAGTTTTCTAAAAACTCGTTCCTTTGAGATCCTAAGACCCTTTTGCTAGTTTTTCATCAACACTAATAGTTCCTCTGATGGATAAGGAAGAGGACGGTTGGGATTCCACCATTCTCTCTTACCCTTTCATCTGTTGTACGATTGAGGTTGAGAGATTTACGAATGTCAAACCCGAATTTACAAGAGAAGATTATCTTACCTCTTGATCTACAGTAGCTTAGAGTATCTTACCTTGGTTGGACTTCTCATTGTTTGCAGACGTTTTTTCATTATCGTTAACATTTCCCATAATATCGATGATTACATCACTTGATGTCACATTTTTCATTTCTTCGGTCTGGCTCGTGTAAATAATTTCATCTAAAGAAGTCTCAGATTCAGATTCAAATACCACCGAAGATTCCTTGCCATCATCGAGACCCATGGTTATCATCATTTCCTCTTTCATTGATTCTTTGTGGGCATCTTGCACTAAACTCAACACCTCGCTTTGTGATTTGTTACTTGTGTAGGTAATTTCGCCCTCACCATACATAGTTATAATGACTTCATTACGTGCAGCAACAGGTGCCTTACAGGACTTTGTAGAAGATATATTTTCCGTTGCCATGGACCCGGTTCCTGTGAATTCTTCAGAAGTACTAGGCAGAAAAGACAAGCTAGGTGCAGACTGATTTGATAAAAGTGAAGACTCAGAGGTTGTTTGTTCTGTTCGAGTTGCAAACGGAAAAACACATGGAACAGATTTGTCAGTCAGATCGTGGGTCGGAGACAATGATGTTGTGGTGACTAAAGAAGTCAGATATTTTGATTTGGGAATCTCGTTACTCGTCCAAAACTCTGTTGTAGGGGTTTTATCGAGTGTAGGAACAGTCCTCAGCGGAGTTGATCTTGGTGCGTCAGTAAGTGTCCATAATTTGTGTTCTTGTGCCACTTGACCAGGCGATTCATAACAAGACGTTGCTGATCGTGATCTTCCTAAAGAAGCCTCTGGTGTTGTTCTTGGACTGAAACCCTGTGATGATTCCATGTTACGCTCCATGACTGATCTGTCAAAGATTATTTCCTCTTCACTTAGTTCCTCACTGGAGTAATCAGTTAAAAAGAAATTTGATCCAAATTCACGATAACTGCGTCGCCGCCACCGTTTGATAAGAGTTCTCCTGCATAAAAATTGCGTGAAAATAATTAAATTTTTAAATTCCATATTCGCCTATGGACAGCATCCTTGACTTATTGTTATTATATTTGGGACAAGTACTCAATATTGAAAAAGTTCATAAGAACTCAACCTCGCTCCCAATGTGTGGCTTCATAGCTCAGTTGGTAGAGCATTGCACCGGTATCGCGGAGGTCACGGGTTCGAATCCCATTGAAGCCCTCATTTTTTCAGGCTTCTTCTTTCCAATTGCTTAAATTGGAAAATTTACTGCGATGATCACTCTTCACTTTCATCTTCAATCGCAGTACAAACTTGAATTATTTCATATATACGTGACATAAACGATTTCTGACTGCTTTTTCCCGATGTAAATCCATCAATAACTACATTTGCCGCCGAGGGCCAAGTGACGCCTCCTCGAGGCTTAGCGACCACTCCTGCAGAGCATGTGCTCGAAGCAAGAATCTTGTCTTGCATGTAAACGTCGTTGTGTTAAAGAAAATCGCGTTCGCGACAGCATCCGTAGACTTAAATTGACTTTGAAATTGCTACCAAAAGATGTTCTGAGAACACATTCAACAATATTTGTCTTTATCAATCAGATAATTCTCCCTACTAACTTAAATGCCAAATAATGCTTAATTTTACTCCTGAGACTCTAGCGGTGTACTATGAATAAAAATATAAAAACAAAATCAAAAACTTACCACAGACGACGGACATGAATGAAGATGAAAGAAATCACAATCCCAGCCAAGATTCCTGCAACAGTGGCTGCCGTCGAACTCGTTTCTACTGGCTGTTCATCTTCTGAATGAGATTTCTTCTTACTGATCTTGGAATGCTTTCCTTTCTTACTATCGTCTAACTTGACGTGATCGTAACCCGCTTTCCAACGAAGCCTTGAAGATGCCTTGACTCCAGGATGAACAGGCACCCTGTGCCGTGGCATCGCTGATGTGACGGCGTGTCGTGTGGGCCCTTCGTGTTTAGTTGCCTTTGGTTCGCCATGAGGTGA
>JAHPZR010002716.1:7500-29153 GCA_019787425.1 Platygyra sinensis
ACAGAATAAATTAGTTGAATGAAAAGCGTTCGTTGTGCCGTGAAGGTTAAGAGTACCGATTTGAAAAGTAAATTTTTGCTCTAGAGTTTTGCGGCTCTCGTGCTTCCTCGATGCAGTTAATTCGTTTTATCCTGCTCTTAAATATACCTCGGAAATTTCCGATACTTCTTTAGCATTTCTAGATATCTTGTTAATTTTAGTTTTAAATGTCAGTTGCGGATCCAGACCTTGAGCTAACAAGGGGGGGGGGGGGGGGGGGTAGGTTTGTTGTGCTTACCCTGCTGGGTTTTTGCCCAAAATAAGGGGGAGGCCTAGGCCCCCTGGGTCCCTCCCCTGGATCCGCCAATGAACGTCGTCTGTAGTAACGCTCCGTCCACATTTTCTGTTTTTGATGACCCATTTGATCTCTGTTTTGATTCTAGGTCCATTAAGACTCTTCCCTAAGTCATTCGATATCTTTTGCTCTTTTGAGTTCGCGGATCGACCAGAAGCCGGCTCCTGGATCGACCCATTGACCACGCCATCTTTTAGAGTGGATCCACTGCAAATGGTAATGGATCTGTATTTTGAACATAGAAAAGATGGCATGCTTGTTAACATATTCGACACGTCTTTTCCTTTCGGCATCGACGGAAAGAAGGCTGAATCTTTAGTACGTGTCTGCGTTATTGCCCATTGCTCGCGACTGAGCTTTGAGGAGAAACACGAGGCTAAATTTATAGTCGGATCGCCCGGAGTAAAAAAGTAGGAATATCGGGCTCGCCCCAGCCCATTTCTCGGTCAAATAACCCAGTATTCTTCACGGTTTTGGCGAGAACATAGACCGTTATTGCATAGGCCACTGTAGAAACGTGAGAGGACTGGGAAAGAGTACGTTTGTTATCCGTTTGTTTGAAAAACTAAGATGTTCACATGAAAGATCAACTAAATTTGTGAGTCTTTACTACGAATAGAAGTGTTTGGAGGGGGGAAATGGCAAAATGGTAGCTCTTCAAATGCCACCCAAAATAGAGGGTTTGTATGGATTGGGTAGACAGGCCAGAAAATTATAGGTAAGGGTTTATATGGAATTTTGCGACTTTTGCAAGGCTCTCATTTGGACAATTTTTCGCTGAAAACTCTTAAACTTGGTTGGGTAGCTTTTCATTCATGAACATTTCAGCTTAAATGTTTAGATTTTCAATCTAATCAACATAAGAAACTCGCCCCAGTGCTCTCACGTTTCTGCAATGGGCTGTACCGGAGGCAATGTCTGGTTTGCTAGTTCTTTCGAAGATTGCTATTTCAACAATCGCTTTGTCGTCATAGGATGTATTAAACACGCTTAAAATTACACGTGTAAAGCACCTGGCGTTCGAAAATGACGAGTGACGGCAATAGCGGTAAGACATATTTTATTTTATGGACGAAATACAGACATAATTTAGATCGTGCCCCAATACGTCAACTAGTTCAATTGACTATTGATAGGAAGATTTCAATTGTCCATCGACTAATTCAGGTAAGAAATTTAGAATATGGCGGCAATAAATAATGCTTCAACCGAATGCAAACCTCAGTATCCTTCAGATATTGTATCTGAGTCATTGGAACTTTGAAACAACTAGAATGGGTGGCCATTTCCACGAGTCCCAGCGTGGGGTTGGAAACAATTGAATTAGCATTGAATTAGAGTTTAACAAATGTGCTTTGATTCCATTTTAACTGATTATTCTGTTAGATGCACACAAGTTTATTAGAATCACAGTTGCTGCGGTATTGTACATGTAACATCTGGTTCATCTTAGAAACAATGAACCCTCTGTTTCACGTACGCTCAGATCGGCTCAGCGGGCCGCAGCTACCGAGAGCGACAATTCTCGACCGTCTTCGGCTTCAAGTTTTCTTGTTACTGATTCAGTGCTCACTTCATGCACTTGTTTATAAACTCCTCGCTTAAGATTTAATTTCAATCTATGGGTAATAGCATCGATTTGTCCACCAATATTTAATTTTTAATTCAAACTTTGAACATTGATATTGAGATTGTCTTGCATGGCCGAGCATTGCACACATGCACTGTGTTGTTGTGTACACAGTCTGACCGAACTAAAGGGTGACTTCATAGACTCTAGAGTAGTTACTCGCTGGTTCTTTGACTTATTTTAATGTTGCTGGTAGTTAACAGAGAGAAAAATGTAGGGAGGTATAGAGACCGTCGAAATAAGACACCTATGATCCCTGGTTTTCTCAATCACGCTTGACTTCTCAATCGAAATAAGCATTTCGATCACGCAAATTACATAATAACATTTTAATACTTTACGCCCGGTTTAAACGTCGCATTTTACATGCGCCGAATCGAATTGCTAAATTACTCTGTGCATGTAAAATTCGACGTCTAAATCAATTAAATGCGACATATTTCAATTCGATGCGAGTCAGTCGAATATTCGACTGATCCAGTATACGACTGAACTTCGACAGTTACATGTGCATTGAAATTATGTTAAATAATTTGTTTGCTCGAATGGGAATTTAAAACACGTCACTCGCGCTCAGCAATTTTATTCGGCAAAACAATGCGACGTTTGAATCAAATCAGCCGAACGCATTCATTCGAGTCGACTAAAATTAGTATTTAGTCTTTACCGGATAAATTGCGGATAAATTGCGGATAAATAGCGGATAAATTGCGTTCAACGAAAATCCTTAAGGAATTTAAAGTGGTACTATGATCAGAAAATCATTTCTATTTTTTCTTCAGATTTTGAAAGTGTGTTCGCTTAACACCTAACTGGCAAAGTTTTGAGCTTTGAGTTTTATCCGAAGGCTGTTTATTTTGAGTGTAAGTTTTGGATTTCACGGTCCGCCATTACTCACGTTCAAAACTGACCGACAGGACATCAGAGGGTTGGATCTAGAGAAAATGACGTCATTTACTCACTAGCTTAAGATTTCAGCGTGTAAACGCAATTTATTATATATGCAAAACACGGGTTTTAAAAGTCTGAAAGCCCGAAACTCCCGTGCTGCATAGTAATTCAGCCGCGTACACACGCATTGCATTCTTAAACTAGTGAGTAAATGACGTCATTTTCTCCTCGACCCAGCTCTCCTAAGATTTTAAAGTTAGTAATGGCGGACCAATAAATAAGAAAATTCCAGTTAAATAAACAGGTGCCTTTTGAAAATCAGAACTTAAAACTTGGGCCAGTTAGTGTTTAGTTAACATAGTTTTGAAATCCAAAAAAAAAAAGAATTGTTTTTTTGGTCGCAGTACCACTTTAAGAAGGCTGTGAGAGAACTACATTTGTAACGTACAGATTTATATGATTCATTGTAATAATTTTAAGATTTAGGATTGTATATTTATTGATATAGTTAGATTGTTAGTTACTAATTGATCATGTATGTATGCATTTATTTTATTTATTTATTTTAATTTTACTTTTCTCGGCATATTAGCATGTATTTGCTAGGGGCCTAATCAGCCTCATCAACCCGAGTTGAAATAAAGTTACTTACTTACTTACTTACTTTGATTCGGCGCATGTAAAATTCGACGTTTAAACCAGGCCTTAGAATGATTAGACAAACGAAAAAAAAATTACTTGAATAGAATCTCATCTACGCGAAAAACAAAGTAGAAAACATTGGATTGCTGGCTCACACCACGTGGAACCTTGATATGATACACACAGAAGCAAATATTTTGAGACCACGCTATAAAGGTAATTCAATCATATCGTAGAATGATCAAATATTGTAGATGATTGTAGAGCCTTGCCTGTACAAAAGGAAGGACGGAATACTTGTCAACGTCGGATATCAGGCAATGTATCCGGATAAGAAGACGAGCACGAAGCAGCAAAGTTACTAAACGCATCAAAAACAAAAAAAGTCGAAACACAGACATTGAGTATCCTGTCGAGCCACTTTTCGAAAACATTCCTCCGCTTCTAAGCAGCTCATGTCTTTACCCTCGCGTATTAGTCATGCGTGATGATCCTGAGCACCTGAAAAAAAGGGTGATTGCGTTAGGAGCAAAGTTTAAACAGTGCAGCTGAAACAGACTGACGAACGAGAGTACTAGCCACGGCAAAAAGAAACACACACACATTAAAACATTTCCTATTCGACTCATTTTAATCCCTACAATATAGCTCCAGTATGTGAACCAGACAAACTACCCACACATGTAACGCAAAATTTTGTTGCGTTCAATGACAGAAATGGTGAGTGGAGAATATCGAGTGAAGCCTTAGAAAGTAGCATGAAGACTGAATCTCTCGGAATGGCAATTTGAAAAGCGCAAGTATTTAGAAAAAGTCGCTGTCCGCTATGTAATCAACACAGGGTCTGTAATAACACAGGGTCAATACTATCCGCCGGATAAAATTATCCACCCTTTGACAACTTTAGCCTGGTTGGGCTGCTTCAGTGATTCGTATCCATATGTGGCTCGCTAAAACACAGCCATTGTTGGCTACACGTTTGAGAAAATGGATTTAGCTTTGCAGCTGTTAGTTGAAAGTTGCGTTTCCCGCACACCAAAGATTATTGAAGATTATTGAAACAAAACGCAGAGATAAAAAAAAAAAACATTAAATTTTTTTGGACAGAACGCAACAAAACTGAACAAAGACAATTTGCACTTTACAATCTTAAGACAGGGTTTTAAGTAACATTACTATTGTCGTGCACATGACACCGGCGCGTTTCAATATTTATCTAATAATTTCAAAGCTTGTTTTTTCTACAATCTTCTTAATTTTCCACCAAATACTAAACTCTAGTAGCCCGGCGTTAGTGAAGCTATATAGAACGTGTGCGTTGTCACGCAATAAAAATCGAAATAAAAAACCAAGCAGTTGATAAAGTCAAGAAACTGTGGTATAATAGACGATAATTAAAGAAGACAGCTCTCCAAGGTTAAGATGTGTGCGTTGTCCCAAAGTTGAGATATTCGTCGAAATGTTCCGCGCAAAATTATAGAGCTTAGTATGGAGCCGCCATGTTGGAGGACCTCCTTGGTCCTTCAATATGGCGGCCGGTAAATAGTGTAAACATCTGGAACTTACTTTGGCTATCTAGTCGACTGATTTTCTGAACCGAGCTAAAACACACTTACACAAGCACTTTTCCTACTACTCAAACTCCTCAAATGGCTAAAACTCACGAGATAAGTGTACATTTTTCGACAAACGTGATCTTAGCTTTATGTCAAGCACCGCCATAACTTCGAATTCAAAATGCGCTGGTTAGCAAACGAAGGACACTATTGAGTTGGAAAGCTGTAAACAGATATAAATCTAGTACCCCGTATGCCTGATGAGGAAACAATCTTCAGTGGTTCTTTAGTTTTAGATTTGAGAATTTTATGACGTCACATGCAAGCACACTATAAGTCATATTTTTTCACAAGGATAAGCTCTATTAAACCTTGCAAAAACATGACTTCTTGATCATACGAAACGAGTGTTGCATCGTTCATTGATGTAACTTATCCCACAGAAATCATTGTTCATTGAATAGAGACAGAATTCGAAAGCGATGATAAAATTTTAAAATTTCGATAAAATAGCTCGACGAACGTGACTAAATCCACTGTAAGCGATCAGCGGTATACAAGCGCGTTTGCATGTTGTCTGATTTAACACGACAGTAAACGGAACGTAGCTATTCTTTATCGGAGTCCGTAAGACATCGTTTGATATCGCAACCCTGGACTATGGATATATTAGACCTTCAGAAAGACGAGTTTCACAACGTCACTGTAGTCGTAACTCCTTGCCCCCGTATGATTCTGACGTATGGCTGAGAGCGAAGGGCTTAAACGTTACAGGGATCCTAATTAGTATTTCGTACTTTACTGCTTAACAGATGCAGTTATAGCAACTGATGAAGCGTCAAGAGAAAGTCAAATTGAGGAAGAGTTTGTACACGTCCCAGCGAAGTTGAAAGGTTACGTCATCGGCTTGGGTGGAACCGTAATAAGAAAGATTCAACGGGAATCTGGAGCGAAAGTTGTGGCAAAGCCAAAGGATGAGGACGGGTTTACAGTCACTGGTAATGAAGAGCAAAGAGCACACGCCAAGAAACTTATATCACAAAAAGTGGTAAGTTGTGGTCACCAGAGAATACAGCGGAACTCCTTTTTGCAGCTATTTTGTGAGCGAGCATCTCTTGTAAAGCTCGGGAGTGTTTGAAACGAGAACAGAAACTTCAGGTCAATTAATTATATGAAAAACCTCTTACAAACGGCAACCTATCGCAAAAGGACCTGTATCGCCATAATGGTGATGGTTTGTTTTTGTGTTTTGTGTGGGATCCCACACCAATGTCATTGGGCTGCCATCCACTCACTTCATTCCGTTATCTGCCTCTTATGATCTCTCATCTAGGGTGTTATTCACCATTTTTCATGGTATATCTTCCTCTTTATTTGTTAGGTTGCCTTTTTACAATCGCCCAATGGTATGGAATTGTAATAATTGTTTTGGGAAGTTCCTATTTTAGTAGCATAATTAATGAACGTGGCACCCTGAAAAGGTTTCTCTCTTTGAGGGGCTTCTACTTGCACATTTATGTAAGGATAATCCTTAGAAATAATGAAGTAACTTACTTTACCGTAAATGGGTTTATGTTTATCAGCTTTGACCAAGACCAAGACCAGAATTTTTGAAGTTCTGGAAGTTTCCTTATTGGTACAAGTAGATGTTGAGATAAATTTTTTGGCCACTAAAATTGATGGAAGCCACATTGTCCTCCTCGAGTGGAGAGAGAGAGATATCAGACGCTATTGAAGAAACAGGTTACTGGAGCTCCCAATTTTTATTTATTAAACACTTGTGTGGAGTCCAATTGTTTGTATTTAGCTGGCATGCAGGGCGCGTGCACGGTAACGTTTAAAATCAAGGGTGGCTCAGGCCGGGATATGAATTTTGGCCGGGCTACACCAGAGACGCAGAATCCGTTTGGGACGGACTTGAGCGAACATTATGGAAATCTCTCTGGTTATGCGTCTCGTGGTTCGTTTAATAGTAAGACGGACACGAGTAAGATTATTCGTCTAGACGAGCATCTGCTGTGGGCATGTGGTGCATAGTTCAAGACGAACTTAACTGATAAGACAGTTCGTTTAGTCAATATCTTCACTTAGAAATCCTTCATTCGTCCGAGACAGTAAGGGTCGGCACACAGGATGGGACTAGTCCCTGCGACTAGTCCCTGCAACAAGTCGCAGGGACTACAATGGGCGACAAAAGTAGTTGAGACAGTTGCCTGAATCGAGTGCTAATTGCAGCATTTCACTTATTCTATTTGAAATTCAATTTACATTGAGAGCCACACACCCTCCCCCTTTTCAATGTTGTTTAGAAAAAAAGCAAGTTCTAGAGACATCAAATCCAACATTGTTTGGGGGGGAGGGGGTAGAATCGTAGAGTTGAAGGGGAAAATTGGCCTTAAGTACTCCAAAATGGCAAAGTGTCTCAACACTTTTGTCGCCCATTGTCTGAAGGTGTAAAACCGTTATTTAATGGAAACGATGCACTGCGTGACCTGGATACAAACACACGACATTCTAATTAGTCACATGATCATGTTGGTACTGTTCTCCGTTACCTGAAATCAATTAGCGCGTAAATATCGTGATTATTAAACCGCGCAGCCGGAGGCTGGGCGGTTTCTTGCTCTGCCTTCGGTTTTTTTTTTTTTTTTTTTTTTTTTAAACCGCGCAGCCGAAGGCTGGGCGGTTTCTTGCTTTGCCTTCGGTTTATTTATTTTTTTTTTTTTTTAGTTTTGTCGGTGAGTAGACCCAAACTCTGACTCACTCGGCCAATTGTTGTCACCAGATGATGTCATCATCAGCCAATTACAGGCCATTTCTCAGTTCTTTTCGTCATATTCCCCCTCAGGAGGGTTTTGTCAAGTTAGGGAATTAACTGTTTCCACAAAAAATGGCTGCCGACGGGAACAGTGTTTATTTGGTCAAACTTGGGCCAAAAGCCGTTGGAGATGCACATCAGGACATTTGCAAGGATAAAGAATGACACTTAGGACCAGTTGCTGGCTACTAAGGCTGAAATTATCCAGAGTTAAGCTGTATTTTCGTTTGGCGTGCGAAACAGAAGATTTTGTTACCTGGAATTTTTGTTTCTGTTCACTTTCGAAGGGGTTATTCAATGCGCTATAAAGGTATTACGTCTGGCCATGATGGAACACGCTGACGGTGATAAATGTAAGATCATGTTTACTTCGCCAGAAGCAATGGTGGAATTTTCTGGGGAAAAAAAGTTAAAACTTAGCCTTGGCTCATCAAAAAAACCCTTTCAACATATGTAAATGTATATTCGTTTCAAAGGTCAAGGTATTTTTTCTTGAGACATAAACAAACCTCTCGGATTACAACACGCTATGAAAGGAATATAATCATTGAATCACGCAACTTGTACTCTTCACTTTCGCTGTGGAATCGACCACGCAACTTATGATCAGTTCACCCGTCAATATACTACGGAGCGCTTAACCCTGTACTATGATTCTGTGGAGGAATTGGGGCGGCTGGCATGCTTTATGTGTCTTTTTTTCGCTTCGAGAAAGAGTGATTTTAGAACCGAGTATGTAGCTTTTACTCTTCTTACGAGAGGAAACTGAAAAAGCAATAAATCGCTTAAAAGGTTTCGGATCGCGCTGAAACGAAAGATGACTATACAAAAAGACAACAAGGCATTGAGGTCAGTTACTTTTATCACACTGATAATTTACCAACATTTAGGCTTAAATGCATGTCTATTGATGTTTGTCGTGTGTCATTGCTGATGTTATTAAAAAGCTGTATGTTCACCTCGTTAGACCTCTCAATTGTGGTCTACTCATCAAGCTTATTTAAGCAATATGGCAGAGGCTGTACAACGTCGGGCGACTAAGCTCATGGTTGGGAATAGGATTTCTTACAAAGAACGTTTGAATAACACTGGTCTAATGTAGCTATCATCTAGACGAATCTACTTACCCTTCATTTTTTTCATTTAAATGCCTGCATAGTTATTATGGCCTCGATATCTCTAATTATCTGCAGTTTTATAATTTTGAGCATGAACCCGATATTTCGAGGAACACTGAACTAACTTTTAAAACTAACTATACAAGAACAGAATTATTTAGGTCGTCTTTTTTTTTCCTAGAGTTGCTCGTCTTTGGAAAAATTTACCTATATCTATTAGGAAGAGGGAATCACAAATCAATGTTCAAAAAAGACCTAAGACTATACTGTTTTGCTACTGATAGCAGAGATTTAATGTAATTGTTATTTAATTTCAGTCAGCATTATTTTTGTAACACATAATATTTTACTATATTCGTTTGTTAATACTGCCTGTCATTATGGATATTTTATTCATGTTCTTGTTTTACATATATTGTTTCTGGTGGCCTTTATCACCAGGGAAGTTCATTCCTGTTGCTAGGTCTTCCAGCAGCTATTTATTTATATGTTTGTATGTACATACAGCTATTTCAATTAACGTTGTCGGATCAAAGCATAAAGCTAGAAGACAAGACCGCAAGGTTATGTGGGATTTTTTTTTTTGAATCAATTCATCAAAACCAGCTATGCCTCGCCCGTACAGTGTGGCGAGCCATTTGGATGAAAGAAATTTTAGGATATCAAGTAGATGAGGCAGCAGCGGCTTTGAGGATGTCACCAAAAACAATCGAACGATATGTCTCAAAAGTTTTAAATTTTGGAGAAGTGAAAGCAAATACCATCGGAAGACCGATAAACAGTGTGACCATGCACCCGGCCGCACATGGAGTTTTTGATTATGGAGGCAGTGCTTGTACATCCCGAAAAGACACTGTCAGAAATTGCGAACGATGTGTATACTGAAACGGGATCAGATTTTGCGTTAGCAAGTTTCTTCTATTATCTGAAACGAAATCGTTTTAGTCTAAAAACGGTTTGTTTGAATTTTTGTGCTTTTGAATCGATTTTTCACAATATATGGAACGTACAATTAACCTGAAATTTTCTCTATTTAATACTCAGCTCAACAAAATTGCCCTTCAGAGACAAAACAATAGCAATGCAAGTGCGTTTTGAATCTCTGTACAGTTCTTTGCCATCCTCTGCAAAACAACAGCGTGAAATGATTTTAAAGTTCTATGTATTTTGGAGAACGCGAATCGCAATGGCTAATTTTTGGTATCTTCTTTTGGAAATGATCGCTGTCGGAGCATGTTCAGCTTGAGCAAATTTTTATACCGATAGGCGTACTGAACAGATTTACAGAGTTATGACTTTCAAAGGTGAAACATAACTCCATTTTTTACGTCCTGCCCGCCGTCGCCGCCGTCATTGCTAAATCTCCCAAATGATTTTCTTCACTAGTGTATGAATAGACGATTTTTTACTTTTTTATTCGGTAAAAGCCTGTAAAAGCGGCATAAGCAACACACACATACGTGTATGCACGTGGAGCCCGTGAGTTTCGAGTGAGTTAACTGCTAATGACGTTATTGAAATAATTTGAAGAAACACATTGACGAAAACAATTCTTACAAACTTTAAAGTGTAAAATTGCGACAAAATAATATCTTTTAAATAATAATCGGACCCTCTCATTACTCGCACTGAGAATGTTTGATGTAACGGGCGAGAAATTTAAAGTTCATTACCAACATCCTTGCCCAACAACGCAGTTTTAATCTCTGGGAGTTTATGATGCTGTCGCAACCTTGGCAGGCGTGCTTCATAACTTGACGGCGCTTCTTCCTCATCACAGTCATAATCTCAAAACTGGGTCCGTGGTTAGCTACACAAAACAATAAATTGCTTAAACCAGGTCCTGATCTTTACAGGCGGAATTAGAGAAGCTTGAATTCCAGCGTCTTCTTGAGTAACACACTCTCCTGAGTATGCAACCTGAAGAGACGGGGATGATATTCAGGATAAAAAAAAAATTACTATACCTTTTCTTTTCTTCCCCGATGTTGAGACGATTGAGTTATTGGCTTTAGATAAGTGTGGATCGACCCACAAAGTAATCATCCCCTTCTTCACTAAGGACAGTGCCTCGACACGAGTTGAAGTTGAGCTTCCGAAATAATGGAAAACTTCTTATTTCCTTCACCGATATAACCAAAAGTAAAGCCGGTTACAATCTGCTGCTGGTCGGAGTTCCTCTGTGCATCTCTCCAATAAGTAGGCTTTTAATCTAGTAACGCTGTCAAACAGAGGCACGTTTCGAACGCAATGCGAATCGTGTGAGTTTTTGTTTTTCGCTTTTAAAACGCACAGGCAAATGTTTACAGTGTTTTCTTCCATCCTACCTGTCGCACCTCCGAAAAAAAAATTAAGAACTACCCATACTACCTTTCGGCCTTGTCTTTAAGCTTGAAACTCTTATCCGACAACCTTAATTGAAACAGCTGTATGTACTTAAAAGTAAAGTAAAGTACAAACCCTTTGTAACATAACACCTTCATTTGCTGAAAGGCGAGAGTCGCGTTTCGCGTAATTAAAGTCGGTTGTTATGTAACAGTAGATGACGGCGGTAACTATATCACGTTTCACAAGCTGAACGTTTGCGTAAAGATTAAAAAGATAACAAACGCGCAGTCGGACAGTGTGAGTAACCGTGAGTTTTAAAGCGTGGTACCATATCGGAAGCCCGAACGCTATAAAGAAGCTAACCATGAACCCCTTGCATTAACCCTAACCCTAATCAGTATTTTCAGTGCTTAGGCCTATAATCAGTATTTACTTTGTGTACGCATCTCAAGGTATCCAAGGGCGGTTTGAGATATGGAAACAAGTCCTAACCATCTTTTAAATTGTTTCCAGGTAATGTTTTCTCGCCAAACGTTGTTGCTAAATATTACGTAATGTTTTTGTGAGGGCAAGAGTTAAAAAAGCGCGGTTTTAATTTTTTTAAAAATTCTTGTTTTTTTAGTCATGTCGGTGACTATATCTAAACCTCCGCGGATGATGTCATTATCAGCCAATTACAGGCCATTTCTCAGTTCTTTTCGTCATATCCCCCCTCAGGAGGGTTTTGTCAAGTTAGCGAATTAACTGTTTAGACAAAAGAATGGCCGCCGACGGGAAAAATGTTTATTTGGTCAATCTTGGGCCAAAATCCTTCGGCGATGGGCGCAAGACATTTGCAAGGATAAAGCATCTAATTTGGTACTAGCTGCTGGCTACTAAGGCTGAAATTATCCAGAGTTAAGCTGTATTTTCGTTTTGCGTGCGAAACAGAAGATTTCGTAATCTGGAATTTTTGTTTCTGTTTACTTTCGAAGGGAATATTCAATGCGCTATAAAGGTATTACTTCTAGCCATGGATCACGCTGACGGTGATAAATGTAAGATCGTGTTTACTTTGCCAGAAGCTATGATGGAATTTTCTGGGGAAACAAGTTAAAACTTAGCCTTTTATCATGTTTTATAGCGCTCGTCATAAACCCTTTTAACATATGTAAATTGATAGTCGTTTGAAAGGTCAAGGTATTTTTTCCTCAGACATAAACAGAATTCTCCGATTACAAGTCACGCTAGACCAGCTTCAGGCAAAGAATGTTTCCATATCTCAAACTGCCCTCTCCCTATTCACGTAGACTCGCATGAAATTTCTAAGTTTCTTGACACAGAGACTTAGTTTCTGCTCAACAAATGTTGTCAAAGTGCAAGTCTCTTCAATTTTAAAGGGAAAAAAAAATAAAAAAAAATTTCGTTGGGACGAAGAGGAATTGAACCCGGGACGCTAGCACGGCAGTCTTCCACTCTAACCACTAGACCACCGACGGTACACTACAATTAAGAGGTTTAATTTAAGTACCTAATCGGAAACCCGAACGCTATAAAGAAGCTAACCATTAACCCCTTGCATTAACCCTAACCCTAATCTAGTATTTTCAGTGCTTAGGCCTATAATCAGTATTTACTTTGTGTACGCATCACAAGGTATCCAAGGGTGGTTTGAGATATGGGAACAAGTCCTAACCATCTTTTAAATTGTTTCCGGATAATGTTTTCTCGCAAAACGTTGTTGCTAAATAATACGTAATATTTTTGTGAGCGAAAAAGAGCTAAAAAGGCGCGGTTTTAATTTTTTCAAAAATTCTTGTTACATTTGAGTGATGGCGTCACAAAGGTGCAAAACAGCAGATGAACTAGGCAAAATGGTTTTTAAGGTGCGAATTTCGAGTGAAACGCGTGCTTATGTCCGCTTTGCAAAGGAATGCAAAAGTTTAAGTGCCAAACAGATCATTCAGCGGTCGCACATATCCCGTGCCTCACTGTACCGCATTTTAAAGGAAGGTAAAATCCGCGAAAACCATCAAGAGCACCAAAAGAAAAAATCCATCGGACGCCCCCGAAAATTGGGTGTACGACAAAAGCGATTGCTTCTACGTGAAATCCCAAAATTGAGGAAATCAGAAGGGAAATTTACTGTAAAGCGACTTATGCAGCAAGCAGGCGTCAGTCCAAGACATGCTTCCTTCCGAACAGTCCAACGGTTTCTCCGTAGCCAAGGATACAAGTACTTACAAGCACGCCAAAAGGGTCTCCTGACAGAGAAAGATCTGAAAACGAGATTAAAATTTGCACGAAAGATCAAACGTGAGTACAATGACAACTTGTGGACTGAACAGATTGCATTTTTCTTGGATGCGGTTAGTTTTATACATAAGTTTAACCCCGCAGACCAAGCGCGGGCGCCTCGGGGGCGCATCTGGAGAAAAGAAATGGAGGGACTGGCCTGCGGATGCACAGCAAAGGGTTCTCATTGCGGGTCTGGTGGGAGAGTGGCAAAGTTTGTTGTTGCCATAACATACCGCGAAGGAGTGGTTCTGTGTGAGAAATACCAAAGAATGAACGGCTTATATTTTAAGGGTTTGATAGAAAGAGAATTTGCCCGCATGTTTAGTGATTCGAACAAAGGAGGGTCTAAGCTTTTTGTCCTGGATGGGGACCCCAGTCAAAACTCGGCTTTAGCTCGTGCCGCTTGGAATAGCATCGGGGCTGAAATGATGCCTATACCACCCAGAAGCGGAGACATTAACTGCATTGAAAATATTTTTCACATCATAAAAACAATTGTGCATGACGATGCACTAAGGAAGAACATAACTTTCGAAACGTTTGACCAGTTCTGTGCAAGGGTTTCCGATACTATTAAATCACTAGATAAGAACTTAATTGACCGAACCATCGCGAGTATGAACAAGAGAATCGATTTAATCATTGCTAACAAAGGACAGCGTACGAAATATTAAATAAATAGGAGAAAATATCAATTCCGCTTCTATTTAGTTGCGTTTCAAAAACAACAAACGTCTCCTGTGACCTTGTCACGTAGCTAAATAACGTGACGTATTGCGTGACTTCTCACTGTAAACGACTACGATTTTCACTTCACAAGCGTGAAAAGTACAAAATAAATCAATACAGTTTGTACACCTCTATTTCTTCGTTCTTTAACTAAGTATACTAGTTCCTATGGCGGAAAAAGGCTATCTCTTATGAGATTGAACGGGTAACCACGGATAACCACGGGTCACCGATAGCTGAGGAATAACAACATTATGTATAACCTTTATTGTACGTTTGGTTACCCGTGGTTACTCGTGGTTACCCGTTGTGGATGCGTCTCCAAGGACCAGCGTGGCAAAACATTTTCCACAGGGAGAAATTTCTCGCTGCTTCTCTTGGGAGATCTGAGCATGGAATCGAAAGATCTTCCAACGGACCATCATCATTTCCGTCTCCTTTTCGTCGATGGCGCCATTTTTTACGAATACGATAGGGTTTTTCCCTGTGGCGAAAATTGGGGTGTCTTTGTTAAAGACAATGTCCTTTGCGTAGTGCGTTTTCGGGGCTGGCAGGTGAACTAGTTGTCCTTCCAGTAACAACAGAAAATCGTGCCACTGGATAACTGAAGGTGACCACCTAAAATCGTTCAAGAAAATGCACTCGGCTTTTTCAGCGCCCACCCATGCAAAACTTGTTGATGCTTGGTTGGAAAAAGTGTTAAAAATTTTGTTAAGTGGGTTCAGCAGGAAGGTTTTTCCGCAGTTTGCTACTCCTGCGATCATAATGTTCCGATATTTTCCCCGTCCTTTCTCTAATAGCTCCAGAACACATCCCGCAAAGTACTGGACGTTAATTCCATTCCTTTCTAAAACTTCTTTTGCGCATGCTAACCACTGGCCACAACAGCCTTCCGTGCACTCTCCCTGTGTGGCTTCGTAGAGCAACTGCACTCTGCTTTTTCTTGCCCTTTCTAAATCATCTGTCGAATTTTCCATCTCCCACGCGGTGTCTAAAACTTCTGAAACAACTTTGGTGCCTCTATTTACTATAAACTCTGCGATGTCAGTTTTGCCTTCGAGTTTCTGTTCTCTGGCAAGAGCAAGCAGCTCAGTCCGAGACTTAATGTTTTTGGCTAATACAACTTCAGCAAGTTCATATGAAGTCATCCGTTTTTTCCTTCTCTTCGCTTTATTGTTATCTGCATCTGCCGAATCCGTGGTAACTTGAGTGTGACTGTGGCCCACATCGGACTCATCGGAAGTGTTCTGCCCAGCATCGTCTGCATCGTGGCTCGCTTTCCTCTTACCTCTGGACTGGATGGCGATAGAAGCCATCATCGTTCTCGGAGGGCCCACGTTCGTTAAATCTGGATGGTCTAAACTCTCAATATAGTACTTGTCTGCCTTCGTGACATACTTCCACGCGCTATAATAGTTGGTGTGAATTTTGGAGAAATGGACTGAGATCCCACGCCTCTCCAGTAAAAATCTCTTGCTGGAAATCCACCGTTTGTTCCGGTCCAACTTGATGGCCATGTGATAATGAACACCGGCAGAAATGTGTTGTTCGAGCGAACAACACCACTGAACCACATTGCAATCATTAAAGGACTGGAGAACCGCATCGACAAATGATCTCCTTGTTGGAAAGAGTTCTTCTTCCACTTGACTGTACGTTATTAAATAAACTTTGCGAACAGAGCGTGCATCCAATTCTCTACTTTCTGGTATAAAGATATCCTCATTTTCTTCCGATGTAGGTGAATCTGACTCGTACTCTTTGATCATATCCATTCTGTAGACCTGGCGTGTGATGATGAAATAGGTTCAACTTCAACGCATTTGAAATCGCCTGCCTTTACTTTGCGAATCGGAAAACCTCTAATTTGACTTTTTAAGTCTTACAATTGTGCCGCGACCAATCATATCATCAAATCAAACTAAAAGCACGATTATCATGAAGGCTTATCTATCTCAAATATGACTAGTTTTTGACTATTTTTCTCTCGTGACACGAAAAAATTCCACTAAACACTATTTTTCCACGTTATCTAAATTCGCGCGGTACTAATTAATGCAAAATACATAGGTACCACTTTCAGACAATGGGCGACAAAAGTAGTTGAGACAGTTGCCTGAATCGAGTGCTAATTGCAGCATTTCACTTATTCTATTTGAAATTCAATTTACATTGAGAGCCACACACCCTCCCCCTTTTCAATGTTGTTTAGAAAAAAAGCAAGTTCTAGAGACATCAAATCCAACATTGTTTGGGGGGGAGGGGGTAGAATCGTAGAGTTGAAGGAAGAAATTGGCCTTAAGTACTCCAAAATGGCAAAGTGTCTCAACACTTTTGTCGCCCATTGTAGCTAGTCGCATCGTGTGAACGGGCCATTTTTGCTTCAAAACCTAGTCACAGGGACCAACTTTAGTCCCTACGACTAGCTAGTCCCACGAATTCAAACCAGTTTGAATTCGTGGGACTAGTCGCAGGGACCAAATTTTGGTCCCTGCGACTAGATTTTGTGGCAAAAATGGCCAGTTCACACGATGCGACTAGTCCCTGCGACTTGTTGTAGGGACTAGTCGAAGGGACTAGTCCAATCGTGTGTGCCGGCATTAAGGTTTGAGATTCTGGTAGTAGTTTTTTTTGAGCAACTTTTTCGTAATTTACCATACCACTGTAAATCTTTCCAATAAGCAATTCGGGCGTGAGTGTTGTGATTGACCTTTACCATTAGATATTTGGTGCTCATTCAGCTTTGAAATTGAAACGAACCTCGACTTAGAAGTTTTTGCTTCTGCTGGCTTAAGGTGGCCGAACACAGTTTTGGCGCGCGCTCTTGCTAACGCGATTCAGCGCGCGCACAAGTATTGCATAAAAACAAACATGACATAAATAGAGCGATCATTTTATTTGCTCAATGTCTGCGCTATCTGTACTATTTTTTTCTTCACAAATGAACACAATGTATTGAATTGATGGTTTTACTCTTTTATTGCAAAGGTATGTTAGAAAGGTAACGATGCAAAGAACTCAGCTCTGCTATTTCCTTGTTGCTAAAAGAACCCAGTTAAATGCAGCGCATGCGTAGTAAGTCGAAAAAAGTGCGATTGTGTGAAAAATTGACTTCTCGGAGGCGCTTATTTCTCGAGAACCACTCATTAGAATTTCACGAAATTTGGCACGAAAATACTTAAGGAAATAAGTAACTGGAGGATTGAAAAAAAATTGAACTTTAACAAAGGAAATTCAAGATATGCCAGTGAACCTTCAAAGAGGGTAATTAAAGATCTGTTTGTTAAATTATTAATGAAATAGCGCTAACTTGCGAGTATCGTTACAGATATGCCAGTGAACCTTCAAAGAGGGGTAATTAAAGATCTGTTTGTTAAATTATTAATGAAATAGCGCTAACTTGCGAGTATCGTTACAAGCTTGTTGCATGCAAATTATAAAGAAAATCTAATGACTAGATTTTCTGCGAATGAACAAAACCGATTTTAAACACCTGTTTATATTTGATCATGTTGCCATGGCAACGGTACATACGTCAGCTTAATTATCAAAAAGTTGAAGTTTGTGTTGTTAACTTGCTTGCTGCCATTTTTGGTGACCAAAGGATCAGGGTTTTAGAGAAAATGTAAATGAAACAGAGGTATCAAAAACTGTGTTCAGCCACCTTAATAACGAATATCATTTGACTATGTTGGCAGGATGGAGGAAAAATTATGCAAAAGGAAAGGCAGCTCAACAAGGACTGTTATTTTATAGATGGATGGAATCTTCCTCCAGACTGTCAACTCAAACTGGAGCAGATAGCGAAAGAGGATGGTATTGATCTTCCAGAATCTCTTGGGCAGTACCGAATAAAACCAGCCAAATCTTATGATGCACAGGTATGAAGTGTTCTTTTGTACAGCCCAGTCAGGGATTTAAGAAAGATTTGTCTTGTAAGTTGTGTAAGTACAAAGGAAAAGAATCTCTGGAAAGGTCGGCATGATTTGGTGACGGGGAAAATAATGAAGCGTTAACTAGCGTTGCTTAAATGCGGAAGTGGAAGGAGAAGTGTCAGTGTCTTTCTACTTCCCTCCGTCCACGTGCTTCCACTTTCATTATCATCATCATTGCCACCATCATCTTTGTCACTTACATCATCGTCACTGTCATCGTCATTATCAATTTAGTTTTTCCGCTTCGGGAAACTGTACAGGTCATGTTTGTTGACGTCAGCCAAAAAGCTATCGTTGCCGTTTTGTTGCAAAGTTTTATGTTTTCTTAATGCGGTTCCTCTTTTCCTCCTAGCCTTGTGCCCTTAAAACCAGTGCATTGGCTCTTTCTTTCTCTTATTTAAGTGTTTGTTTCATTTTTCATTCAGTTGCCTTACTAGATTCTTTGAAAGACGCAATCGTGTTTGAATATGTCCTACTTTCAATACACACATTACACATTCCTTTAGATTGGTAGTTTTTGGTTTCAGGAATCTTCTTGTTCAAGTGATGACCCAAGCTATATGTCGAAACTTGAGAATGACACGTTGGAATCCCTGCGTAGGATTAAAAGAGAAATGAGGACGAAGAAGCAGCTTAAGGCCGATATGTGGTGTCACTTTGGCATGTTTATCATCCGCCGACCTATCGAAGGTATATGATAATTGATAAACGGTAAAACAAAGCAAGATTGGTTATACGGCGAGGAATATATATTTAAAACCATTAATTATATTTTCATTATGTTTCCCTCGCCCTATACCCAACCTTGCTTGTTTTTACCGTTTATTAATTGTAATTTTATAGCTGTTTAGATCTACTACAGGGTACGGCTCGTTTGTTTTGAAACAGTGGCCCTTGGTTATTTATTTCAGTTCTATTGATGGTATTAATTGCTAATTGTGATGCGTTATGCCCTGGTTAAACATGCAACTTGGCATAGTGCGATTTTACATTTGTTTTGTAGTCTGAAATGACCTTTGATTTCAAGAGAAAGTGATTTATAACGCAACTCAGCGCAGCACAAAGCGATGCAATGCAATTTGTAATGCAATGTTATGTATTTTTGAAAGCCCAGAAGTCCCAGTACATACACCGAGATAGGTCAGCTTACCAGCGGAACTCCCGTGGTAAAAATGAATAATAAAGAACTTGTTTCCTTTAGCTGAAGGGTGAATGAGGTTGGACGAAGTACTCACATATTCACATTCAAGCTGGTTGGGGCTTTCATGAAAATATGGAAATGCTGGCAAAAAAATTAACATTGGCATATTCTCCTTCAGAAAGACCCACAGCAGGTACATTGAAGAACAGTAGCAAGATATATCTATTCAGACGATTAGTGCAAATAATTTCACTCAATAGATTGCAGTGGAAAAGAGGACGCTTTTATCGATCCCATTTCTACAGAAATGAATTTGTCGCGACTTGAATTAACGACCGAATCAGCGCTTGATCTTAAGTTGCGATATTAAGTAACTTTAAACTGAGTTACGGATTGTTTTTTTTTTTTTTTAATATTTAGGAGATGATGCTGCTGATGGGGAATACACTATTCAAGAGGCTTCCAGCATGTTACAACAAGAGGATCGTTGGAGAGGCACATTTAAAGGAGGAGTTAACCTTAACGAGAAAATCTTACAAGATCATCTACGTGCCTTTGACAAAACGTCTGCAGAATACAAAGAGTATTCATCAAGATACGATATAACATTTTTTATGCCGAATGGTCGGCAAATATTTTTAATGGTAGGGTCACAAAATACTAATTTCACAATCTTTCCCCAGTGTTATGCTCTAAGATCAGAGTAAGACTTAACCATGGTAAAAGGATGTATAGAAATAAGCAACAAAGAACTGAAAAAATAAGAGAAAACCTCTTTAGTTTCACCAGAATACTAGTAATTTTCGTGACAATTGGGCTTCAATTTGTAATTTTAAATTGGCGTAAATTGTTTTCGAAAAATTGTTTTATTGTCTTTTAACAATGCGATATTTCCGCAAAATCTCATTTTAGTTTTTAATAGCACTGGACATGATCTTCTTTCACGACATAGTCGTAAGTCACGCAAAAATACCCTGTAGGGGAGGTAGCGTCGTTAAATACAACCGATTGTCAGCAAAAAGGTATCTGATAAACAATGACCCAACAACAAGTATGCAGATATCATTGTGTGTGATCACTCACATCTTCACATTCTTTAACTTCACATTTCAAATACGTGATTTGCATCTATTCACTCTCAAGTTCAAACAACAACAGCAACGGCGGTATTTTTTCTGTCCTTATGCCACAGCTGTGGGCAACAAAGAAGAACCCTGGCAAAAGGTTGAAAGACATCCCACTCCCTTCACGTGACCTAAAGAACGTACTAGAGGAAATACACTTCAAAGATGAATTAACGCGGTCACGATGCCGAGGGTGGCTATTGCTACCATCTAGAAGATGTCTGCGGGCAGACATTTTGTTTCCTGGCTGCGACTTTGATTGCAGGCTAACTATCACTGGGCATAATGGTATGTTGTTGTCGAGTTACGTCAGTTGTCTTCTCTGATGTAGTCGACTCTCTTTACAGTTAATCTTCGTTATGCGATCAGTATTTGCAAGAGTAAAACGTTACCGCAATTCCTCTTGGTAGTTTACAGCAGTTGAATCGACCCTTGAATATTTTTTCTGGAAACGTCGGGGGGGAAATCTATAATAAAAATAATTTCGCCAATGCCATGTTTTTACACAAAATAAAATCAGATCTTTCTACCTTCTACAAACCAGGGAAGCTACTACGGTTATATTACTGGCCTCAACACCTGTTTTTTTAAAGCTGTTACCTTGTGCCCATTTCGCTAATCAGTCTGTTGCCGCGTCGACGAATAGCAATAGTCTGTCGTTTGGCATAAGGGAGCTTGAAATGAATAAAAAATGGAGGAGCGTTGTTCAAAACACTCAGTTATCTCTACTACACTCACAGACGTCACTGAAAGATTGTGTCATTGTGTCAGTGTGTCATTTTCTTTCAACAGACAGTGCTTCCGAATGCGAACATTTGCCTAGTGAAGAGACAAGACGTATCTTGACAAGCTACCTTTCCGAAGTGACATTTGCAGAAGAAGATGAATTTGGGCTTCGCCTCCCAAGCAGGAATATGCCTGATGGATTTCAGGTATCCCATATGCGATGCTGTGAAAGATCTCTGTATGGATTCATGCCTGGATTTACAATTGTGCTTTCCAAGGAAATCTCACGGGACATCAAAACGGCGAACGTTAGAGCTTCGGTATGAAAATTTAAAGGATTGTTTTTCTTTCAAAGAATAGCTATTTTCAGCCTGATATTTTAGTAATATTTTATAGAGGTAAAT
>JAHPZR010002717.1:0-11865 GCA_019787425.1 Platygyra sinensis
AGAACATTACTCATAATACATTTCGACATTGTACGCTTTCACCCTTTTGAAGGACAACCTTCCTCGAAGCAGCGGTATATAAAACGACTCAAACAATATTAAAAAAACACTCATGTAGTTGTGCTTTGCCTAAATTACTTAGAAGTGAACCAGGACTCATCATTGAATGAAGATGAATCACTGACCCAAGATCATACTGACCAAGCTGCTGATGAAACTCAGACTCAAACTGTTGAAGGTGAACCAATGACAATGCACTTTGCAGTTAAAGGGGCACTGTCACGAAATATGTTCTTGCATCAATGGAAACCCAAAAATAATGATGCAGTTTTGTTATCTAGCACTTTATCACTACACCGAAACCATTTATTGCCGCCTAGCACTTAGCATGGCAGGGATGGAAATGGATTGAAATTTGAAAAAACTAGCCAGTTTTTCAAATTCTAGAGCCATTCCTTGAAAATATTGCCAGAAATTCATTATGGTTTGCTCTCTGAGCCACCATTCGTTTGATATGTTTCTTCTAGTCCATTTGGGCATTTTGGGAACGACTAAAGGTACCAGGAAAAGATTTTAGCAACGAATGAAGCTGAAAACAGCAAAACTCCCGTGACACTGCTCCTTTAATTGTAAGTTACAAATTTTTTTAAGAAGTCACGAATATCAACAGAACATAAGCCACTGATTAAATGTTCCGTATGTGCTTTGCGGTCTAGGACAAATTTGAAGGATGAAATTGAAAAAAGTAAGCTATGGGAATGTTTTGATTTTAGTTCATGCAGAAATAGTGTCGAGATATCTACAGACAATGATAACGACAATAAATACGACATAGGCACAAATAAAGGAACCAAAGATACCGTCAAAAATCATACCTTTTTTATGCAACTTCATGTTTATAGAAATACACTAGGGGATATGTCCTTTGCATGGATTAAAAACCCGAAGGAAAAAGAATGGCAATCGAACATTTGCTATCTTGCTCTCGTTTCATTAACTTTTTTCTTTGATCACGCTGAAGACAGAGACAACGTCAGATGCAAACATTCAGATAATGGTGTTCACAGCGAAGGGGAAAGAAGCCAACAACTACTGTCTGAAGAAGAAACGAGTGATTTTCCAGTTGATGAACCACCTCAGTACTTTCAGCATCTAAAACTAATTCAAGACTCGACGCCAACAGAAGGGAATGAGAATAGTTTACAGTTAGCAGTGAAGTGCAACAATCTAGAAGGACTTGAACGCCTGTGGGAAGACTATCGCTCTGGCCGCCTAAATGAAATAGCTGAGAAATACCTTGTGACAGATGAAATTAAGAGGAGATTTCATGTGGAGTCTGTAAATTTAGCAACAACTATTCAGGAAGAAGATTACTTCGCATGCAAAGAGTTTCTGTCGAGCAAATCAAGTAAGTTGAAAATAATATTCAGCATAGTTAAGGTATGAGATAACTACAGTACGTTGCCCAGGTTCCGGCCGCTGCCAGTTTACGGCCAAAACAAATTGAGTCGGTTATTTGTGCTGCGATTTATAATTTCTCTTCACCGAAGCGTACCGAACGAAATACGAACATTTCAGCTATAGCAAGGACGAATTTATCAAAGCAAATAGTCCATTTCGTAAGAAATGCATTAAGGTGCATCATAATTGTTTCCACAGAACGATGAAAGTGATAAGGGGTTCTGTCATCACAAGCTAGAATTTGTAGAATTTAGTTTCTAAATTTCATCGGCAAACTCTCAGCGAAGATTTAGAGTTACTGAGCCAGTTCCCGGCGACCAGGAAACACATTATTCAAAACTAAGTTCTATTCAGTGAAAAAAAAACTTATGTTTATTATCTACTGCTCAAATAATTAATGACACGTAAGCAATGATTAGAAAAACACCTAAAGTAGGCATATAGTATGTCCGGGCTGGACATATAAAGCGGCGATTAGACGTCGATATCACAAACATCCTTCAACAACACAACGAGGTTAATGACAACGTAGGGAATCGTTAGACATTATCACAACCAGCAATGTCGACTTTTCATCTGTATTACTACCTTGTGGCAAGCTGTAAAAACCTGAGAAACATGAAACATTAGGTAGCGAATCGAAACTGGAAACAGAAACTATCCAGCAATTCACCATATGATGAAAGACGGCATAAGCTAAAAAAATCACAACTAAGCGTTCTATACACGAGCGTTTTCTCCCACGTGCGATTGAGAAGAGCAAAACTGCCGACGCATTATGGTCTACGTAATCTCCAAGGAAAAACCAGAACCGCGGAACGGACTTAACTTAAACGATAGCCTCAACATGCCGGGGGATAAGGCTGAGCAAACCCAACAACTAACAAATTTAAACTTAGCCTAAGTGTTCAGCGTTCAGGTATATCAAATTCGCAGCGTTTAGATCTTCCCTCTGTTCATCATGTTGCTTCTTCAAGAAGTCACAACTTTGTCACAGGTCGAACAAGTCTCGAGTTCTTGGTCTTCACTTCACACGACCTAACAACCAGCGGCTACTCGACACGGTGTTGTCCACAACAAGAACCAGGTCGTTTACTGCTAAGTTCCGTTTGTTCAGTAGCCACTTATGGCGATGCTGCAATGTCGGAACATATTCTCGAATCTATCGAGACCAGGAGCAATCAGTAATGAACTGGGCGTGTCTCCATTGTTTGCGCGAGTACAGATCTTCTTTAGCAAAGACTCCAGGAGGTACAAAGAGGTTTCGGCGTTGAAGAAGAAGATGGTTTGGAGTGAGCGGCTCTAAGTCATTGGGATCGTCACTGGAAGGACCGGGAATGTAGTGCCACTGTTCTGAAGAACTTGTTTCGTGGTCAGAACAACACGCACTGGCGTAAAAGCTGAAATACTCTTAAGTATTCTGGACTCGAATTAACAAATGGTAAACGCCATAGCGTGTACTATTGAGTTATGGATGCACGCAGGAGGTTGCTAAGCACGAAAGAAGCGTAAGAGTCGCACGAGGCGATAGCCGAGTGCGACTCTAGCTTCTTGAGTGTCTAGCAAACCTCCCAAGTGCATCCATAACTCAATAGTACACGATATGGCGTTTACCATTTGTTTTATAACATAACATTGAGACATTGGAACAACAGAAGTCTTTTTATTGAGCTACATCACAAAGCGTGCGCTTTGCTTTAGTTATTGAGTTTGTCAGCAACATACACCCGTGGGTTCACCCGTGGGCAAATAGTAGATGCTGAATTAACCAATCAGAGCGCGCGCTTTGCTTCAGTCATGTTATAATAGTAAATAAGTAAGTAGGTATTTTTTATTTAGCCAGGGTAGCCCATTCTTCAGCGAGGCTGATATCTAGACTAAAAGAAATCACTATAATCTAAAATTAAAGATAAAAATTAAGAAAAACATGGTATAAATTTGAATTATAAACAAGCATGCATAAATTTATAATCTAGCGTCTATAAGATTTAAAAATTATAGCTATTAATTAAAACTTTAAAATAAGAAAGTGACTCTGCCATTTGCATGCTACTAGGTAATAGATTAAAAAGTGCTGAACCCAAATATCTAAAAGTTCTTTTCGCAAGGCTAAGTTTGACTTTAGGCAGGTGCAAATCAGTTCTTCTGCGAGTATTGTAACTATGTACATTGTAATTACTAGTAAAATAGTCACTCAAATATTGAGGTACTAGATTGTGAAGACATTTACATACTAAGACACATTTACGTCTTTTCCGTTTTGTTTCACACTTAGTCCACCCTTAAACATTAAGTGTCTTTAGAAGAATCACACCTTAAAACGATGCGTGCGGCGCGATTTTGAAAACGCTGTAGAGTTTTGCTGGATTGGTTCTATACGTGTATTATAGGCACACTTCGCTGCTTTAGAGTAAGGCAAGATCTTGCTCGTGCTAAAAGTCCCAATCGCTTGTTGACTAGCTGACGAGTATAACCCCGAGATAATTAAACTTCGTCACTCTCTATGTCCTCTCCTTGGATCTGCAGTACAAAGTCTGAGGAGGTTTGCAATAATTGCCTTGTTCCGAGGAGTAGTCCTTTAGTTTTGCTCTGATTTAATATTAGTCAGATACTCGTCAACCACTGCTCAACTCCTTTGAGATCCTCTTGTAAATTTTTCCTGATGGCGTTAACATGAGACCCAGAGTAGTAGATGACTGTATCGTCGGCGTACATGCTAATTTCGGATTGCATCAGGGACTTAGGCAGATCATTTTGTTTCCCTTATTTTGTATAGAATCCTAGAGTATCCAAGGCGCACACAATGGCTTGACCTACACCTGGAATAATCGTATCGAATATGATGGAATACGCTCCGTTCATAATCGTTCGGGGATTTTCGTCTGTCGTACTCCTAGATTATGATGACGAACCCTTTGTTTTAAAAAAAGCATTTATGAAAGAAGGTAACAGTTCAGGTGCAAAGCAAAATTTAGACTATGAATTCAAAGTTTGTGCGATCTGCGCGTGTATACGTTTATCCTTGACTACCTGATCTTGACGCCAAAGCCATAGAATTCTGGAGGATTTAGAACCATGACGTAGACCTGGAAAAGTCTTATCGAATATGGACATATTGCAGGAGCACGGCCGTGTACTCATTTGTTGACCAGAGCAATTGCACTTTTATGGTTCATGTTGTCGGCGGGTGTATGTGTGCATGTTTTGTCAACAAATTGACATACTTTGTTGTAATTTCGAATTCCCCTCATTTTGTATATTGACTGAAGTTTTCAGGGTTAATCACTACAAAGCGATTTCTTTGTGTTACCCGTCTTGTTTGAAGTGATTAAGTGCTGTCAAGACGCCGTTAGGCTGTAATAAACTCTACGCAATTTTACCTCTTGGCGTTACGCAGACACATTTTTTTTAACACTAGCGTGCGTACGTAAATTTAAGTTTAGATGAACTTTTCTTATTTCGCTGTGGCGATAAAGGTTTAAAAACGCCTTGTTTCGTTTTTGATGTACTGCAAAGATTGCATTGAGTCGGACTAAAAGAAGATTTGTCATACTGGTAGATCACGTTCCCTTAAAGGTCTGCTAGTACTGCGGCTTGAAATTCAAGGGGAGGGATAGTCCACTCCCTAATTGGCGCATTGCGAGTTTTTCCCAAGAAAAAGGAACAATGAATCACTCCTTTCTCATCGAAGAAGCGCAAATATGAAACTGCTGTGTAGCCGCGTCTGGATGCGTCAGCGAAGTTTTAAAGCTGGACAGTTGATGAGTTGCGAAGCGACTGAATCTCGTAACACCTTGGAATGCTAATGTTGATGACATGTGGTAGCTCCTCTAACCAACGTTGCCATTGTGAGAGGTACGGTTCCGGAATTTGTTGATCCCAAGGGAGTTTCTCTCTCCAGAGTTCCTGCAGCAGAATTTAGCGGAGAACTCAAAGGGCGAAAGGAATCCTAGCGGATCAAACAGCGAACTAACAGTGGAAAGCACCCCTCGCTTAGTGAGAGGTTTTTGTGCTTGTAAAGCTTTAAACTTGAAGGTTTCAGACTGCGCAACCCAGTACACACTCAATGCTCGTTCTAACAGTAACTGATCAAGATCCAAGTCAAGTAGTGGATTTGCTCGCAAACTTTGTGAGACAGAAGCCTCCTTCCTTTAGCAACTTGGCTAGGTCAGATTTCAAATGGACAGCCTGTTCTGTACTTGAAACGGACTTTAACACATCGTCGACATAAAGTTTCTACGACCTGTTCTGATGACCTCAGGCGAGTATTTTCTTTCGTTGTCTTGTGCTGTCATACTTAAAGCCTTGTTGGCGCAACAGGGCGAGGACTTTGCTCCAAAGATGTGGAACAGCATCTTATAATCTTCTGGTGTGTCGTTAATACTACTAGGCCACCACAGGAATCTCAGCGCATCAGCGTCACTTGCGTCCACTGGTCTGGTAGAGCATGCCCTCAATGTCTGCGGAAAAGGCGACTTCGTCACGGAAACGAATTAAGACATCAGTGAGGTCATTGGTAAGACAAGGTCCTTGCATCAGCAGATCATTTAAAGATGTGCCATTGAACCTTGCGCCGGCATCAAACACTACTTTCACCTTACTCGGCTTATTGGGGTTTGTTACTGGATGATGGGGAATGTACTAAGTGATGTCACTGACTGTGACAGCTTCTTCTTTGCCTAGCTTTCTAGCGTACCCCTTATGTACGCACTCCTGAATAACATCTCTTCATTTAATTTCCAGCTCTGGATCACGACGGAAGCGCTTCTTCAGGTACTCTTATGTTGCTTTAGCTTAAGGTCGGTTGTAAGGAAGTACAGGATTGTCATCCCACCACAGAAGGCCCATCTGCTAATGGCCGTCCCGCAGCCTAATTGAGTTGTCGATAAGCTTCAAGGATCTCCGATCTTCCACTGATAATGGTTTGGTTTCAGGCCATGCGGTGCCATAGGATTCAGTCTTCCATAATTCTTCGAGCTGGTCGTTTAAGGAAACATCTTCATCACTGATGAGGTTAAGCTGTCCCTGGTCGGGGGACTGTACATTTGAGAAACCACCGAGCATGCTCCAACCAAGACAAGACTTGATGGCAAGCGGTTCATTTCGGTTTCCCTTTCTTACATCAAGAGGTACGAAGGCTTCTTGAATGTTAGTACCTAGTAGGATAGAAATCTTCCTTTCCACTTCCGTGAGACGCACTTCCTGTAAATGCACCATTGTTCTAAAGATCTTGACAACCTTGCATGTTTCAGGGGACTAGTAAGATCCTTTACAGCCCATGCAGAATTGACAGCAATGACATGGTCGTTCTTGCTATCCAATAATGCAATTTTGAAGTTAACCTTTATTCCCCTTTCTTCAACATCAGCACGGTTCACTGTCGTGAGGGAAAGCTTACTTAGTGTTCCTTCGACAAGAGAATTGTCAACCATAGTTATGTCAGACCCTGAGCAATTACACCATATGTCGTGATTTGACGGCCAGAATTACTTATCACCTTCACTGGAATGACTTGAAGTAGCACTTCAGAAGAATCATCTGCTGCACTGACAGAATGCATTGAAGTATTGTATGATGTACCTTGGTCGGTCATCAAGTCCTGGTTGACTTCATTGGTTTGGTTCACAGTTCCCTTCTCAACTTCTTCCTTTGGTTCATGAAAATGTAACAACGTGTGATGTGCTTGTCCACAGCCTTCCACTTTACACCTGATTGTCGACTTGCATTTTCTTGAGTGGTGTAAAGATGAACTAATACAGTTAAAGCATATTTTGTGTTGCTCAACAAAGCATTTCTTTCCTTAGGACATTTAGATTTAAATGCTTCACACTGCTACAGACAGTGGGGCTGATGACACATTGGACAAGGCTCACCCTTTGTTGCTGTCATTTTCACAAAAAGGGGTTTTAGGAGTCACAGGCAGCTTGTCCCTAGACTTGACTCTAACCACCACGTTTTCGTAGCGTCCAGCACTGAAGAAAGGATGCTTCATGACGAAGGCTGGCTCCTTGAGAAAGTCCACTACATCCTTGAATGTCGGCATCACATGACCTTCACTCTCTAGGCGCTTTAAGCGTTCAGCAAATTTGGCGTGCATCCACTTAGGAAGTCGCTTGATCATTTTCTCGAGGTTGTCTGCATTCATTTCATTCAAGTATCCCATTGACTCTAGGATATCGTACGTAACCTGAGCCATGTCTGCATATTGCGACAAAGTGTCCTTGTCATTAGGTTGTATGACAGGTCCCTTAGTGAGAGATTCCACTGACGCTCTCACCACTTAGAATGGCTGACCAAACCGGTCCTTCAACGTCTTAAGAGCCTTTGCCAAACCACCTGGCAATGTCTCGTATCGCTGAACTGCAAGAAGCCCAGGCCCCTTTAAAAATTGTAATAGGCGGGTCATTTTGACAGCATCATCAAGTGGTTTTGCCTCAACCAGTTGTTCGAACCTCTGGCAAAAGGAAGGGTATTGTTGAGGTGATCCATCAAACTTCTGGACTCGCACATGAGGGAGATCATGAAAAGCATTTATCTTTTCCATCGGGGACATATTAGCTGCAAGGCTTTTATTCACAGTTGCACTAGGCACATTGGGCGTGACCGTAGACAGGGTACTGATAGAGGTCACAAAAGTCAACGGTTGTGACTAAGATTCTTTTTGGCAATCACCTTTGACAGGCTTGGGCATATTACTTGCATGGACCGCTGGCTTAAGTTGAATTTTTGGAACCACAATTGGATCCCTAAAACAGATTCCTCCAGTAGCTTGCGTGGGAGTATTGGCTACAGGGTTTTCTACTGCAGGTGCAGACGTAAGAGGTGGGTTCATAACTAACACAGGTGCAGGAATAAAGCTACTAAAAATAACTGAAGGCAAAGGCGCGACTGGCACTTCAAGACTTTGCGCCAGTTCGTCCTTTGGATGGAATTCTTCTACTTTGGAATATCCTCTTTTTTCATTGGTCAGTTCTGACATGATTTCTTGTTCTGCCAGAAAGGCCTCTAGTTTGGCTAGTTCTGTCTGATCTCTTGCGGCCACAAAGTCTTTTTCAGCCCCCAATTTGGTTAGTTCTAGTCTATGTTGCAGTTCCAATTGCGTTTTTTTTTATCTCCATCTCAACTCTTTTCACTTCCTGCTCAACTGTCCTTCTACTTCTTTCTTCAGCTTGTTGTTGCATCAATGCTGCCTTTGCAGCTTGGACTTAAGCTTCACGAGCTTTCGAACTAGACACACTCAATCTTGAGACATAACTCTTTTGGGATTTAACAGATTCCGGCTGGGGATATTTCTCTTTCTCCATTATTTCTTCAGACACTTGATTATTGTAAAATTCGGCGGCATCAAGAATAAATTGCTACATCTTATCATTGTAAGTTGTACCTTTCGCGTTGAGTATCATGGTCACTCAGAACACTCAGATATTTTTCACAGGAAGTGTCAAGCAAATCATTATATTTATCACAGCATGCACAGTACTGCTCCCACGCGGTATTAAGTTGTTTCTGTTGAGTTCGTACCTTCATAACGTTTCCAAAATCCTTCACAGTTTGCGTAACACACCTTGGTGAGGGTTGACAAGCACCCCCGGCGAGTTCTATCCAGCGACTCTAACCTTTCGTAGAAAATTCCACTTTGCGACGTGACACGGCAAATCTTGAACGGCGGCGGTTTCTTTCGATGAATCGGCGATTCTCCAGCTAAGTTCGTAAACAGCGTAAACAAGCACAAATCTCACAGCAAGAGACGATAAGTCATATGGTTTTCGCATCTAAGTCCAGGCCGGGCATATAAAGCGGCGATTAGGCGTCGATATCACAAACATCCTTCAACAACACAACGAGTTTAATGACAACGTAGGGAATCGTTGGACATTATCACAACCAGCAATGTCGAGCTTTCGTCTGTATTACTACCTTGTGGAAAGCTGTAAAAACCTAACAAACATTAGGTAGCGAATTGAAACTGGAAACAGAAACTATCCAGCAACTCACCATTTGATGAAAGACGGCATAAGCAAAAAAGTCACAACTAAGCGTTCTATACACGAGCGTTTTCTCCCACGTGCCGGATTGAGAATAGCAAAACTACCGAAGCTCTATGGAAAATGGTTGCCACTGACTCTTGTCGTTTCTGAACAGACGTTTCGGCTAATCCTTAAGCCTTCCTCAGTGATATGAAAACGAAGTTCGTTATCATACGCTAATCAAAGTAAACTACCGGCTCGAAGCTTGCGCGCGTGACCATGTAATTTATGCTCGCGTGGTGTCTTTGTAGGCTTCTGGAAGTATGATGTGATCGTTCCCAGCGTTCGGGTCCAAAGTAGAGTGCCAGGCTTCAAGGAAAAGTCGCTCGTGGTAATTTGATTCGAAACCAACGACCTTGACATTTGCGAGAGTTCATGCAACTTTGGAGTTCTGGTCAAAACTTGCCACTGCCTTTTTGTGCTCCGCAATGCGGGTCTTAAATGATCTTTCTGTTTGGCCATAGTACACAAAGTTAAACTGTACGCTATGCCTGATTTCTGGCAGTCAGAATCGTTTCGCTCCTCAGTGGGGCGCGGAAAAAGGCTGTTGATGGTTTGTTGTGGTTTGTAAGCTACTTAGACCTTTTGTTGTTTCAAAATGCGACCTATTTTCTCGGAAACGCCCTGTACATACGACAGCACTACAAAGCCATTAAAGTTGTTCTCGGCGGGTTGTTTGGTTAACGCCTTATCGCAGTTTCCAATAAAAGACATGGGATAATTGTTATCGCGCAGAACGGCCTTGACTCGTTGTGTTTCTTCCCGTCTACCTTTATTAGTCGACGGAATGTTGCTTGCTCTTTACAGCAAAGTGTTGACCACGGATTGTTTGTGGCACAAAGGGTGACAGGAAAAGAAATCGAGATAACGGTCGGTGTGTGTCGGTTTTCTCTAAACGTTTACATGAATTTCTGTGCCGCGTCTACTTGTTATGGTGTCTAAAAAAAACTACCGAGGCGTTATGGTCTACGTTATCTCCATACAAAAGCCGGAACCGCAGAACGGACTTAATGTTAACGATTTGTTGAGGAATAGCCCCAACACAGTACATGTTTATAACTCGTGTTTGTTGCCGTAAATAACGCTTGCGCCCTGTGCAGGGCACATACCATCCACCCCTCAGTAAGTTATTTTGCTTTGAAAACCTTATTTACGATCACTAAGCCATTGTAAGTTAGCAAAGGGCCTGACAAGTCGGTTTTAGTCCATTAAAATTGAGCGGCTTCAAAGAAAATGTTTATATTGGCGATGGCCGGAAACTGGACTAGCTGGTGAGAAACTGGGCAACTTACCAGCTTTGCCAAAAGTATCATAATTTCTGTAATACTAGAGGAAGGCAACCAACTTTTGAACATTTTAAAGGAAGGTAATGAACTTTACTTGATAGAAAACAGAGAAACTTTTCCTACATATTCATGAAGTTATGACGATTACAAACTCGGAAACTAGGCAACTGTATGTTTATGCATTTCTATTCAGTCAAAACTAAACCGATAGGTTTTAATGTCTTTTATTCAGGAAGCTACAATCTTGGACAGAATAAAATGGAACAATTAACCCCCTTCCTCCTGTTGGTTTTGAAACGTGATGTCAATTTAGTTCTTGTCGCTAACTTACTATACCAAATATATTATCAGTTAGTTGTCACTTTCAAACAAAGTCTTACTTACTTTCTTACTGAATCTACCGCGGTTGACCAGCCCTCAGCTGCTATGTCGCTAGGGAAATAGTCATCAGTAACCGCTAGGTTTTGCGTACGTGTTCTTTGATAAGGTAAAACCTCGAGGTTTTCCTCGGTTAGACCAGTTCTAGTGTAGACTTCACTGCGTCATCATCTACTCGGCATTGGGCCATAGATTTCTCTCTACACTCGTGGTTATCTATTCTATCAAGTCAAGTTTAGTGCGTGTGCAAACTTAAGTGAGTAATCTATTTCTTTGTTTTCAGTTAAGGATAGTTTTAGTTTTCTGTTTGTTTTTCGCTTCAGTTCAGTGTAGTCCTTTATCGCACTATAAGTCGGTCAGTCGTCTTTATATTCGACTTCTAGTACACTTTTATCGCTGGGTTAAGCTTTTATCTTGACAGTTCTTCTCGTCACTATTGATGTCCAAGTCTAGTCTCGTATAGCGTTACTCTTTTCCTAGAGTTTCGTGCTAGTTTATCGCAGTATTACGTTTCTGAGATGCTACAAATTTATAGCAAGTTGTTAGTTTCGTGATATATATTGTTTTATCTTCTGTGCCAAGATGCACTAGTTAATGGCGTGAAGTATATGTGAAATAATTCGTATTTGAACTCCGGATGTAGGTGAAAGTGAAGAATGATCATTGCAGTTAATTTTCCAATTTAAGCGATTGGAAAGAACAAGCCTGAAAAA
>JAHPZR010002718.1:7500-31378 GCA_019787425.1 Platygyra sinensis
ATCATTCTAAAACATGTTATAATCACATTTGATTGTGAAAAAGTGATGGTCTATTACATGTAGCTGATACTGGCATTTGTGGTTTGTGTGCCAATGTTCTTTTCCATGTTAATGCAGATCACAATCAAACTACTCCCTATGCTTTCTGCCATTCTAGGACTGCAGAAGCGAGGCTGCAACCTATAGCTACATGTAATTGGCTCACAATTTGCATTGTATAGTTCCAGGAAATGTCCATACCTTTGATGGTGTCAGCAATGCATAGACGATGGGATCGGTGGTTATTTATTCGCGTACAGGCTTTAAGTGATTGATCTCAAAAAGTATAGGCGGTAGTATTGCGCGGGTAGAATAAATACTCAAGTATCTAAACGATTGCGGGCGGATCGCGTAAACTAGCCTTAAGCCCCGGCCAAACGATCGCAACATGCCAACGCCAAACGCCAAATTTGCCCATTGTCAAATTTGAGCCAACAACACCTAATATGTTTCAACACATCGCAACACGGTGGCCAAACGCACGCAACATGTTGCGCCCAACAATGTTGCAATATGTTGCGTTGGCATGTTGCGATCGTTTGGCCGGGGCTTAAGAATATTCTACTCACTTAAAGGTTAATAGCTAAAAATCTTATATTCCCAAATCCCGGTTTAATGACGCGGCAAAATTAATTATAATTGAACAGTCTCAGTGACTTTATCGTTTGTTCAGTTTCAACCCAAAACGTTCACTTGAAAAATCACCTTTTGATATCTTTAGGCTTTAAAAAGAGCCCCCGGGTCAGTTTGCTGAATACAACTAGCCCTTAGCTGCTTTTTTCTTTCGGCCGAATTAAGCAGCCCACGATTGCGTCAATAGGACTTTGATCTCACCGCAAATGGCTCGTAAACACTTTCTGCTCAAGACTAATAGAGACCTTGCTTAACCCTTTAATGCCCAATAGTTACTTATAGATTTTACTCTGTCTAACGCCAGACGATTTTACTCGTCAAAGGGAAGCCCCTTGGGCATTAAAGGGTTAAAACAAACTGATTTGATTTGATTCTCTGTTCAGTCTCGCCATACCTAAAACTGCTTTGAACTCGTTCAATAATTAATACTGAATAATATTACTATTATAATTGTACTCGTTTTGCACGATATTTGGACGATATTCGCTGGAGTTTGATGATTTTTGAAAATTGAGACTTTTAGAAAAATATGCTCTACTATATTCAGCTTCTGGAGGACTCTAGACTGAAATAAACGCTATATAAATATCCATTACAGAGAGGTCTTGAAAAAAATAAAAGAAACGTGTATTTATATTTATATTTCTGTATGCACTCTAAAAAGATGTGCAATATTTATCACCTTTGACGTAATTTTCATTTTAGTTTTGTTCCTTTCTTTCTTATTTTTACATTACCAAAGTTATTATGGATCGATTTCTTTTAATCGCATTTTTTTGTACCAGTTGGTCACATGTTGCTTTCAGCCAAGGTAGGTGACCTCTCATGTTATTTTCAATCAGTATTGGTCTTAAAATCGTGTAACAGGACTGTTGCTTTTGCCTCTGAGAACACGGAAGCGATTCAGCAATTGGTTAACTATACGAGCTTCAAAGTCCAAATAATAATAATAATAATAATAATAATAAGTAATAAGTAATAAGTAATAGTAATTGGACCGAGTGGAGTACAATTCAGGGAGTAATCGAACGAGTAATATTGAAAGCGGACGAGCGCGAAGCGCGATGCCGATTTGAAATTACGAGCACGATTACTCCCTGAATTTTACGACACGAGGTCCAATTACTAATTAATCGTATCTATAAGAAATTTCGGAAAGAAAATGTCTTCTGAGAACTTTTGAACGAAAACGTCTGTAGCGCTTTTCCTAAGTTTTGAAACTGTAGAAAACATTGCTAAGGAAGCCACTGAAGCGCGCGTAATTGGCGTGAAAATCACTTGGGTATCCAATTACAGGTGTCTGATTACAAAAGTTCAAATCGGACAGCTGTAATTGGACACCCACGTGATCGCGCGCCGATTACGTGACAAATAGGCGCGCGGAGAACCAATCACGATCGAGAATTTTGTTATAGATACGATTATAATAATAATAATAATAATAATAATAATAATAATAATACTATTAATAATAATAATAATAATAATAATAATAATAATAATAATAATAATAATAATAATAATAATAATAATAATAATGGTTCCCAGTTTGATTAAGTAAGGTGCGGGCTCTTTGCGACGAACATAAAGAAATTTCAATAAGCGAGCACATTTATAGAGGTACACTACTTAGACTTATGTTGATCAGGGTAAAGGTATGAATAACAATTCTAATTATTATGTATCATATTTTTCTTAGTGCCTGCTTTACCATGGACCTGTCTACCAAATGCTTTACGAGGTAAGAATTTACTTAAGCAATAAGTAGTTCGAATGATTTATAAAGTTAAAAGGCATGTTTCTTACTGGTGTTTGTATATATACCATGATTTGTTTCTTCTTTTTTTTATTTTAACCAAATATTCTATTCTTTTTTCATTTCATTTTAGGCCCTGCAAACTGGGCAGGTATATGCAACACAGGAAAAAGGCAATCACCGATTGACATTAAAAGCTCCGAGACAACCCTTGACAAAGGCTTTGGTGCGTTCACACTGAAAAACTACGACAGGAAACTCAACAAAACCTTTACTGGCGCAAACAATGGCCACTCCTTGGGAATGCAATTTCTTACAGGAGTGTACAATGTTAGTGGAGGAAGTCTGACAGATGTTTACACCACTGTTAAGTTTCACTTTCACTATGGCCCAAACAACACGGTGGGATCGGAACACATTGTGGATGGAGAACATTATGCCGCTGAGGTGGTGGGTACGAGACTGAACAAAAGAGTGTTCAGCGAGATTGTTTATGTAGTACTAAGCAGGTCTTAACTCAGTAAACAAAAAGTAGTTCCACTGGTATTTCTCTAAGTGCTTTTAGATCGCAATTTGAATTGTGCACTTTACATCGCCAAGCATTTCAGTTCTCTTCAGTCCATGTGTGCAGCCCTACCTCTATTTGCGCCTTCTTAAAACAATTTAAGAGCGTGTCCGTGTAAGAACCGACCACTCAAATTTTCGTGGAAAATAGATCGCCTCCATTTTTTCTACACAAGTCAAACAACATATGCAATGAACGAAAATGCCCTTTATTTCGATAGATTCGCTTTTTTAATTTTTTGAGGAATTTGTTTTGAACGCATTCCAAACTAATTTCAGTTTTTCCAAATTCGACATTTTCCGCAGAAATTGCTATTTTTGCTGAATAACGGGGGAGACCAAATACATTGTCTGAGTTTTTTACAAATCTGGAGGAGTGAAAAAATGAGACATCAAGAATCCTTGTTTTCTGCGGAGTGATTTCTACTGTCCGCACAAATTAGCTTTTATAGTACGCTAAGAGTAAAAAGATTTTTAACTTAATTTTGCTGAAGTAGGATTCTACTTAAACAGGTGCAATTCCGGGGTCCGAAATTCGGACCCTCGCGAGTCCATAAGAAGTATCTCATCATATTGATGCTGTAAAATGTAGGGGTCCGAAATTCGGAGAATGGGTTAGAGGACGAGACATCAAGAGTTTTTTCTTTTATGCAGAATGATTTTTATTGTCAAATAACACACATTAATTATTATAGTCGGCTAAAGTATAAGTTTACCATATTTCACTGATATTATCTAGGGGTCCGAAATTCGTACCCTCGAGAGCGCCAAGAACATAGCATCAAAGCGATACTTAAAAATTCAAGGGTCCGAAATTCGGATCCTCGCGAGTCCACCAAGAACAAAACATCAAAGTGATACATAAGAAATCAGGGGTCCGAAATTCGGACCCTCACGAGTCCACCAAGAACAAAACATCAAAGTGATACTTAAGGAATCAGGGGTCCGAAATTCGGACCCTCGCGAGTCCGCCAAGAACATGACTTCAAAGTGATATTTAAAAATTCAGGGGTCCGAATTTCGGACCCTCGGTTTTTTTCCCCCTAATATCTGTTGATCCTTGGTCAGAAATTCGGACCATTACTGTTAAACGAAACCCGGCCCTGGAATCACTTTGCCAAAATGTTACTTTCAAATCTAGTATAAATCACAATCAAAAAAGCAACTGCAATATTACCAATTTATGTTTTCTGCATTCGGTTTATTTAAATTCACGGTAAATCAATGACACGAGAACTGTTAGCCCACCTTACGCTTGTGCGCAGACGTTATTTGGCTCGTCAAGCGCACAGTCTCATTTCCATAACCATGGTGATGTTACTTTAGACGAGCGATACTAGCGAGTTCTATTTCGATAAGTTTATATCGATCAAAGTTACATTAGAACTACAATGCAAACAACAATCGATAGCTAATAAATTGGTCAACATTGACACATGCTGCACCTATTTTAAAAAAGAAGTCATTAATAAACATTACTAACATGGCTTATGGAATTTAGTTTGCATACCGTATCTTACTTTCAAAAGGAAGGAATAACCCAATTCTGTTAACAAAAGCGAATGTGTGTAATACTATATGATTTCACGTTTATTTTTCTGTGGCTCGGCTGGGTTGAACGTGGGAGGCCAGGTGACATCGAACATGCTCCTGTTTCTCTTCTTTTCCGTAAAAAATTCCATGCCTAGCATTTTTCATGCTTGAAATTATCGCGGAAGCATTTTCGGAAAAGAGATCGACCACATAATCACCCGCACGGCTGAAGTGAGTGATCAGCCATGTAAATGCTTTTATAGGTAATTTCCCATTTTTTTTCAGCGACAACCTCGCAAAAGCCATCTCTTGATTCATCTTTTGAAAAAGATAAATGTTCCGACACAATTTTCCTCGAAATGTGCCAGTGACCAACGAGGAAGGCTGTGGTAGACTTGACAAGCACCAGAGAATCTAAGACAAAAGAGTTTAGAGTGATAATTTAGAATTGTTAAATATAAATACAGTTTCAGGAACACAATTTGATTAGCATTACACTCACCTCTGGAGTTTGGATATCCTTTCTGGTGGATAAAACCAGACGAGTATACCCCTCCACTGTCTATTACCGCGTCAGTAACGTTCTTTATGAAAATAGGATCAAACAGGAGACAAATATTGAAGGTTGTCATTAAGCCAAAATTGACCCTCTGTGCGAAGGAAATCGCAGCTTTCGCTTCAGAAAGAGCCACCTGAAATAGAAAGTCATTTACGATTTGTCAGAATGCCGACCCGATCAAGTACCAAGATGTAATCTTATTTAATTTAATGTGATTAGTGTTGTATTAGTTGTTGTTTTAGGTCATACCATCTGTATATGGGAATACCAATAAATTGATGTTGAGGTTAATTTCACGGACATGAGATGCCTAACCTCCTGACTTAACATAATTAATGAATAATTAATTCATTGCAATGTGTTGGTCGGCTCGCTTAGCCACTGTATAATCAAATGGCCACAATATTTAGCCCTCTCGCAAAAAAAAAAAAACGCAAAAATGTATTTAAAACCTCTTAAGTCCAGTTTCCAAAGGACTGAGTTGCGGATGTAGATGCGTTGGAATTAGGGCTAAAGTAACTCACTTAAGTAAGATTTAAAACGCTTGTAGGCCAGTTTACCTCATCACTGCACGCTTGCAATTCGTAGATCGTCAAAAACGCCCCTTGGAAGTTCTCCACAGAAGCCACTATGGTTTTCTGTTGCGAGGCCTTGAAAGGGTCATTAAAGTATAGATATCCTGTGATATTTACAGAGTTTTCCAATCGCATGGTGAACTGGTCGGAGGCTTTGTGGTTTTTTCCGTCTGTAGAATTTCCTTCATTTACCCTCGACTGGAGGCGTTTCAAGAAGTCTTGAAACTCGGCGTGATCAACGTCCCGTCCCTAATCGAAGATAAAAAAATATACAAGACCGAAGTCTAAGAAAACTACAAGGGCACGAAAATACTGAAGTAATTTCTTGTATCGGCATACACAAGCACTATACCTTGAGTCGTGAGATAAATTTGAATTACCACCTCATGTGTTCTAATGTCTTTTTGTTTAATTGAATATCTACGACGTGGGGTAAGTTTCAAATTATTTCCTAGGGGTGTTACAACATCAGCCGACAATTTCTACTTGAGTGAAAATTTCCTCAGTGATATGTAACAAAGAATAGATGCCTTGCGTGACTCTCGAACATTTTGGAAGATACTCTGCTCCCACGGATACGCAGAATGATTTTTATTGTCAAATAACACACATTAATTATTATAGTCGGCTAAAGTATAAGTTTACCATATTTCACTGATATTATCTAGGGGTCCGAAATTCGTACCCTCGAGAGCGCCAAGAACATAGCATCAAAGCGATACTTAAAAATTCAAGGGTCCGAAATTCGGATCCTCGCGAGTCCACCAAGAACAAAACATCAAAGTGATACATAAGAAATCAGGGGTCCGAAATTCGGACCCTCACGAGTCCACCAAGAACAAAACATCAAAGTGATACTTAAGGAATCAGGGGTCCGAAATTCGGACCCTCGCGAGTCCGCCAAGAACATGACTTCAAAGTGATATTTAAAAATTCAGGGGTCCGAATTTCGGACCCTCGGTTTTTTTCCCCCTAATATCTGTTGATCCTTGGTCAGAAATTCGGACCATTACTGTTAAACGAAACCCGGCCCTGGAATCACTTTGCCAAAATGTTACTTTCAAATCTAGTATAAATCACAATCAAAAAAGCAACTGCAATATTACCAATTTATGTTTTCTGCATTCGGTTTATTTAAATTCACGGTAAATCAATGACACGAGAACTGTTAGCCCACCTTACGCTTGTGCGCAGACGTTATTTGGCTCGTCAAGCGCACAGTCTCATTTCCATAACCATGGTGATGTTACTTTAGACGAGCGATACTAGCGAGTTCTATTTCGATAAGTTTATATCGATCAAAGTTACATTAGAACTACAATGCAAACAACAATCGATAGCTAATAAATTGGTCAACATTGACACATGCTGCACCTATTTTAAAAAAGAAGTCATTAATAAACATTACTAACATGGCTTATGGAATTTAGTTTGCATACCGTATCTTACTTTCAAAAAGGAAGGAATAACCCAATTCTGTTAACAAAAGCGAATGTGTGTAATACTATATGATTTCACGTTTATTTTTCTGTGGCTCGGCTGGGTTGAACGTGGGAGGCCAGGTGACATCGAACATGCTCCTGTTTCTCTTCTTTTCCGTAAAAAATTCCATGCCTAGCATTTTTCATGCTTGAAATTATCGCGGAAGCATTTTCGGAAAAGAGATCGACCACATAATCACCCGCACGGCTGAAGTGAGTGATCAGCCATGTAAATGCTTTTATAGGTAATTTCCCATTTTTTTTCAGCGACAACCTCGCAAAAGCCATCTCTTGATTCATCTTTTGAAAAAGATAAATGTTCCGACACAATTTTCCTCGAAATGTGCCAGTGACCAACGAGGAAGGCTGTGGTAGACTTGACAAGCACCAGAGAATCTAAGACAAAAGAGTTTAGAGTGATAATTTAGAATTGTTAAATATAAATACAGTTTCAGGAACACAATTTGATTAGCATTACACTCACCTCTGGAGTTTGGATATCCTTTCTGGTGGATAAAACCAGACGAGTATACCCCTCCACTGTCTATTACCGCGTCAGTAACGTTCTTTATGAAAATAGGATCAAACAGGAGACAAATATTGAAGGTTGTCATTAAGCCAAAATTGACCCTCTGTGCGAAGGAAATCGCAGCTTTCGCTTCAGAAAGAGCCACCTGAAATAGAAAGTCATTTACGATTTGTCAGAATGCCGACCCGATCAAGTACCAAGATGTAATCTTATTTAATTTAATGTGATTAGTGTTGTATTAGTTGTTGTTTTAGGTCATACCATCTGTATATGGGAATACCAATAAATTGATGTTGAGGTTAATTTCACGGACATGAGATGCCTAACCTCCTGACTTAACATAATTAATGAATAATTAATTCATTGCAATGTGTTGGTCGGCTCGCTTAGCCACTGTATAATCAAATGGCCACAATATTTAGCCCTCTCGCAAAAAAAAAAAAACGCAAAAATGTATTTAAAACCTCTTAAGTCCAGTTTCCAAAGGACTGAGTTGCGGATGTAGATGCGTTGGAATTAGGGCTAAAGTAACTCACTTAAGTAAGATTTAAAACGCTTGTAGGCCAGTTTACCTCATCACTGCACGCTTGCAATTCGTAGATCGTCAAAAACGCCCCTTGGAAGTTCTCCACAGAAGCCACTATGGTTTTCTGTTGCGAGGCCTTGAAAGGGTCATTAAAGTATAGATATCCTGTGATATTTACAGAGTTTTCCAATCGCATGGTGAACTGGTCGGAGGCTTTGTGGTTTTTTCCGTCTGTAGAATTTCCTTCATTTACCCTCGACTGGAGGCGTTTCAAGAAGTCTTGAAACTCGGCGTGATCAACGTCCCGTCCCTAATCGAAGATAAAAAAATATACAAGACCGAAGTCTAAGAAAACTACAAGGGCACGAAAATACTGAAGTAATTTCTTGTATCGGCATACACAAGCACTATACCTTGAGTCGTGAGATAAATTTGAATTACCACCTCATGTGTTCTAATGTCTTTTTGTTTAATTGAATATCTACGACGTGGGGTAAGTTTCAAATTATTTCCTAGGGGTGTTACAACATCAGCCGACAATTTCTACTTGAGTGAAAATTTCCTCAGTGATATGTAACAAAGAATAGATGCCTTGCGTGACTCTCGAACATTTTGGAAGATACTCTGCTCCCACGGATACGCACTCCAGAATATTTTATCATATGTATCGTATATATTACACATCAAACTATTAAGAATAGCTGACTCTTAGGATCGAGAAACGCCAGTCAACGACCCATTTGGCAAATCGCTCATATTTTGCCCTAAGATACCCTTGGTTGACCTAATTCTAAAAATCATATTTAAAGATTCCAGCGAATTTTTATTTTTTAGAAATTCGCGAAAATTTGAAAGCGCGGTCGAAGTGCGGCTTTTCGTGTAATAAATGACCGAAATAAGTCGCGAGGACGAAGCGCAGCTAAGGTCTTAAAATAGATTCAATTGACTTCAAACTTCACACAAATGTGGAACAACCATTCTAATATATTTTTCGTTTTAAACTAATCTCAGATATGTTTATCTAGTGGTTTTCCGAACCATTTTAAAAACACCTCTCAAGCGTGTTAAAAATGGCGGCACAATGTAGGTCATGTTTAACAGCATAAAAGTGCATCTGGTACCTCACTTTTCGATTATTTTACTTTACAGCCTTAAAATATCATTATTAAACATATACCATGCCAATTTTCATGCTCGAACTCGCAGTATTTCCCTTTGAGAAAAACAAAAATCTATGTCAATATGTTGGGCGCAAGTGATACAATGTTTATACACGAACAAAAGACAAATCAATTTCAAAGGCGAAAATAAAAGGCTGTCATTAATTAAAAATCCCGTCAATTCACTGCTATCATAGAAACATACTTTCCACTACATAAAAACTGTTTTTAGACGTTTTAGAAACGCTTTAACTTTGTTTAATTTCGTGTTTGCCGTCATATCTAGTTTGTCATCGCGTGTGTTCCCGTAAACAACACCGTGAATGGTTAATTCACTACAAACGTAAGATATTTAATTTCCTGGAAACTTAATGTTTTCTATTTACCACAGCGATTTGAGTTCATTAAGACACAATAATGGGTCAACTTGGAATGCTGTCAAGTTAGCATTAAGGACGTTAAAAGCTAAGACTTAAAATTAATCGAGTTGAAATGTCTTGAAGCAAATTAGAATGGTGCCCTTACTGATTCTAATTTGGCAAACAGCCGATCTCGGTTCAAGCTCAAGAATTCGAGAGGTTTATCCGGCAATGAATTACCGGTAAAACAACAAAATCAAACCGAGGTCATCAAAAGCGTAAGTTAAAAGTTTGAAATAAATTGCGCCTATGTAAATTGGAAACAAGTGAAAACTGTGAAACAGTCAGACCCAAACAAATAAACAAAATGTTTTAAAATGTGACTAATTTCATCCGAAAATGTTACAGGAAACATACCTAAAAGCCCTTGATTCCCCTCAATACCACTCCACATTGTATTAAAGAGCCTAAACTTTCTGCTGTAAGAAACGGGATACATGAGTCTGTTTTTATAATATCGGCAACCGTCCTGCGTCGCTGATATTCCAGACTCGGTAAAAGTGTAACACAACCGTATGACCAGCCCAGTCATGCTTTCACTACTCTTGCGCAAATGGTCAACATTTCACGATTTACATAAACCGATTAAAAGTTTAAAGCAGTGACAGTAGATTTTTAAAGTTGCACTAGCCAGGAACAATTATTTCTTGTTCTTGAATGGCTTTTAGCTGTAGCTACAGGGGGGAGGGGATACTCCCGGAAATTTCAGATATCGGTGTGCCGTGTAGGACTACGTGGTCTGTCGTAACGCCAACATTGAAACAGCAGATGACTCCCGAAGTATCACTAAGCTAAATAATTTTCAGTTCAGCTCGGTTCCGCTGAGTCAATTACCTGTTGGTGCGCGTATTGCATTGATCATGCAACCCCGTTCCCGGGGTTTACCCTTTTTCCTCCCCATTTTCAAAGGGCAAATTGTTGACCGTGGATAAGTGGAAAAACAGTTAAACCGGAAAAGCGTTTTGAACATATTTAGCGTTTATCAACACGCAATTGAACTGGTTATAATGCTAGTCGTATCTGATAGAATCTCAAGTTTTCTTTCCATACACACGGGGTTTACAGTGCATACTACTAGATGGGCGTGGCCGGGACAGTCAACTTGCTAGTGAACCACTGTGTCGAGGGATTGTAGATCGTGCCTACGCTTTACCCTACTAGACCTCTGTGTTATTCTTATGAACTGACGATGTTGTTACAATGATATTATTTAGCTTTATGCTAATGATCAAAGGTTTCTTTTAAATTTGAAATAGGCCCTTTGTAGGATCCGGTCACATGGTACGGAATAAATTACGCTGGGACGCAAATGAAGCAGTGGGACTTTCGAAACAAAGGAAAGTCGGGCTGGACTGGTAAGAGTTCTTTTGTTTGGGAAGTCCCACTGCGTCATTTGCGTCTCAGCGTAATTTATTCCGCACCATGTGACTGGATCCGGATCCTGCAAAAGGCCTTTTAGTCAGACATCTCTTTCTTTGGTTCTGCTGTAAGCATCGCTCTCTGAAGGACACTTCAGGTCATTTTCTAAAAAAATTACAAACACTGCGACCACAACATAGGTGCCATTATCAACGTTTGTTACCATGGAAGCGTATGCTGATGTTTCCATGGATAGTGGCCATGCAGCAGGAGTGTATAATTGTCCTCAAAGCGGCTGCATTCGTGTCTTTCAGAGGCTGTCTACTTTAGAGAGGCACTTGTCTCTAAAGAACTGAAAGCGGTTTCCTAACGGTAAGTGCACTCGTCCCTGGAGCGCAATGGAGCGGTCCGGGCTTGAGCCCTGGCCAGGGACTCTGTATTGTGTTCAAAGTGACTCTCTCCACCCAGGAGTCTAAATGGGTACCGGCGAATTGTTGGGGAAACCTAACAAATTGGAGGGAAGTGACTAGCGTCCCGTCCAGAGGGGGTAGAAATACTCCTAGCAGCTTCATGCTACAGAAACCTGGATAAGCTCTGGGCACTATGAGCCGGTCGACTCCAAGGCCTCACTATTTTCTTTTTGAGGGGGGGGGGGGGGGGGATCGTAATATTTTTGTAGAGAAGGAGAGAGGAGGAAGATGCTTTGGAGGAAAAACCGTAATGGCCGAATTCGCTGCAGCGATTATTCTACCTTTATCAGCTTAAAGATAGATGCTCTAATGTTCTTGGTTTCTGACACTGCCCGCAGATGCAGCGCAGCCTCGCCTTCAGAAACTCATCACTCTGTAACATGTGAAAACATGTAATAGATCTCGTGAACTGCGAATTTTTTTGAAAAATAGTTGTCCATAAAGAAGCAGCTGACTTATTTATGATCCACTTATACTACATTTTATTAAAAAAAAAAATAATAGAATGAACTAATCCTATTCCACACATCCCTTACCCACTCCTCAAAGACAAAAAAAACGGCAGTGGGGTTGCGTGACATTTTTCTCGGTGCCCAAATGTCAACTTCACAAAAACACTTTTCATGAAAATATGTACCTACAAATTACTCCCAGTAAATGGCTCAGGAATTGCTCCCTTATATTGTGGTTTACCAGCAAGGTATATGGACGGCATTTGGGTATGTCTCTTGTTATTCTAAGGCCAGTAGTTATATAGTGCGTAATGAATCATTATGAATATTGTGAAGTTGTTTGCAGTCGAACAATTTTGCCATATCATGTTTTCCATACACAATTATTTTTCGAGGGGGTTGTTGTAGGAAAGGCTTATCTACGGTCTAACACCAGTCTTTTGAGCATCAGCTAGAGTTAAGGTAGAAGTATATTGTCATTGTACATCGTCAAGCATTCCACCATAGCCACATACCGACTAACAGGACGAACCGTATAAGATAGGCATAAAACGATGAACAGTTCACACGACTTCTTGTTCGCAATTAACTTCAGGTAGTTCAAACCTCTTTTGTGAACTGCTTTAGACTTACACAGTCTTTCGTTTATTCCTTAATTGTAATAGATAAAATGCAGGGTGTTAAGAAGGCTGAGATAAAGAGAATTTGCGTTTGAAATGTTTGGCGCTAACTTGTCGATTGATTTGCATAAGCGCTCGCGAATTTCAGTTGATGATACTGCCTCAGTAGAGGAATTTGGAGCTTGAAATTTGAGTTTCAGTTGATCACACTGGTAACTACAGTCAAAAGGATCTTTCCCAAGGCCTAATTTTTATAATCAAACTGATTAATTTAGATTGTTAACTCATTTCGTGAATATATCATGTGTCATTTGAGCTGAGTATGTTACATAGATTTTCGAAATTCTCAGAGGGAAATAATGGGAGTTCGAGCATGAAACTTGGCATGGTATATGTTTAATAATGATATTTTAAGGCTGTAAAGTAAAATAATCGAAAAGTGAGGTACCAGATACACTTTTATGCTGTTAAACATGACCTACATTGTGCCGCCATTTTTAACACGCTTGAGAGGTGTTTTTAAAATGGTTCGGAAAACCACTAGATAAACATATCTGAGATTAGTTTAAAACGAAAAATATTTTAGAATGGTTGTTATACATTTGTGTGAAGTTTGAAGTCAATTGAATTTATTTTAAGACCTCAGCAGCGCTTCGTCCTCGCACCTTATTTCGGTCATTTTATTACACGAAAAACCGCTCTTCGACCGCGCTTTCAAATTTTCGCGAATTTCTAAAAAATAAAAATTCGCTGGAATCTTTGAATATGATTTTTAGAATTAGGTCACCTAAAAGTATCTTTGGGCAAAATATGAGCGATTTGCCAAATGGGTCGTTGACTGCCGTTTCTCGATCCTAAGAGTCAGCCACTCTTAAGATTTGACTACCCTTTAATTTGCAGCAAATAATTGATACGAATTAGAACGGAACAAGACTGACAACTCTTTTTATCCGAAAGAATTCCTTATCAGAAGTGGAGCGCTTACCATGAACCTTGCTAATCTGCTAGCAGTTACTTCCGATTTGAGAACATCAGGAATCTCCTCCCACGATCTCAGTTTCAAAGCCACCATTATAGCTTCTTGAAGTGGTCGAAGTTTCTTGATATCATCAGCTGCTGATTTCATTTCTTCGATACTGAATTCCTTTTCGTCCACCTTTTATGTCATCAGTAACAAAAATATATCGTGACTACCACAGTAATCAATAACATTTTGATTAAGTACTAGCAGGATGAATATCTTGTAAGAGTCGAATAAAGCGGAAACAAGATGATTAGATTACACCGAATGTCCCACTAGATTAACAGTCGTTTGCCTGTATCATTCTGAGTAAATTAGTATGTTGTCGTGGTCAACAACAGTTTTTCAGCCACATCAAGTACAACATCGTACAAAGAATCGTGGCAAAATCATTAGTAATTGATAAATTGACGAGTTGATTTTCATAATTTACCTTTCTGAGCAACATCTCCTTTTCGTCGTTGCTGAGAGCACTTAGATTCCTGAAGTGGACCGCTTTCATCCGCATCTTAGTTAAAATTTCTGCGCGGGTCGGCTTCTGACTTTTTAAAGCACACTCTTCGTATTTTTTGTTTACAGAAGTAAACAACATCCAAACACTGGCCGCCGGTAATTGAGCCAAGGTGAAAACATCGGTGAGACGCTTTTTCTATATACGGGAATGGAGAAAAACAAATACATGAATACATATCATTGAGAGATTATGTGATTCTCGTTATTCTTTCTGTTTATTGCCCGGTAACTGGACCTCATCCCTGTATGTAACCTCCGAACGGGCTCCCGGTCCCCGATCGCTTCTCTCTCCGAAATCTTCAGTTTCGCGCTCGCCGATTTTTTTCCCGTCCTCGCCAAACATGCATATGTACGGGTCTGGAAGGGCAAAGGGAGCTAGGGAAGATCCTACTCTGGGCTATTTACTGAGTTTATTTAAATACAAAAAAAATATGTTTTACCTCTTTGCTCAAGATTTTGGCACAAGTGTCCCTCCAGTTGGCTGCAGGTTCTGGGGGATCCTTTGACAATGCAATACATTGGCTATTCTGACTAAATAGCTGGGCGCGGCAAACTTCAACCTACGAATATAATGGGCCCTTTGCAGTTTACGATCACATGGTACAAAAACCGCCATGCTGGAGAGCAAACTGCCCACTGGGACCTCCAAAACAAAGCAACTTAACTAAATATTCTTTTGTTTTGGAGGTCCCAGTGGGAGGTTTGCTCTCCAGCATGGCGGTTTTTGTACCATGTGATCGTAAACTGCAAAGGGCCCATTACACAACAGAAAAACAATACAAAAAGTCGAATTACACTGTTTGATCCGAGACTTGGTAACTGGGTTGGTGGAGCCAATTTTTAGAGAATAATCATTAATAAAATATCCAAAGGAAATGTGGTTTTTGGTTTGAACGTGACGTGATTGTGAGTACGTGTATGATTGTGGCGGTTACAGTCGGTTTTGAAGGAAATTAGGACGGTAAAACGCAGTTGGAGTAAATCTAAAGCGATTGCAATCATTTAAGCAAAATAGTTTGATCGATCTTTCAAAATTTAGCCGCCTACGCTAGCGCTATTTCTGACTATATTGACTAGACCAGTGGATCCAAGAATTCCTTAATGCTGTAGCACATTTAACCGACGTCATTCAAGTATTTTGTATCAAAACGCTCTCTGATCAACACTCACCTCTTCAACAAATGACATGTCATGACGCATTGCTGCTGTGATGTTATGCCTTGACAGGAGTACCCAACGACCATTTTTGACTAAATTGTTCATACAACGTTGTAACCACTAAATAGGATGTTTAAACGTCAATCTTCGTTAATATTTAACTCTCCTGGGAAAAAATTACCCGCTCTTCACTGCCAGCTAGCAAGAGCTTCAGGAAACAAAACTCCCAGCCAGCTATCGTGTAAGACGGGTGTTAGCCAGCCAGCACAATTAAAAATACGAGAAAACCCATGTTGCCAGCCAGCGCTTAAGAGACTTTGGAGTTTGCCAGCGAGCGGTGGCGTACTTTTTGAGCCAGCCAGCGAGATTTCAATACATCATTTTCGAAGGTACTATAAACATCACCAGTAATAACTTCTAAAATAATAAAAAATCAAAAAACCATAATTACATAATAATAGTAATATTAATAATAATAATAAAAATAATAATAATAATAATTATAATAATAATAATAATAATACTCATTATCATAATCATAATCATAATAATAATGATAATAATAATAATAATTACAATAATAATAATAATTACAGTAACAATAAACAGTACTCACAGTTTCTCGATGAAATTTGAACTTGGGAAGTAGTTGCAGGGCGATCGAGATAGAAGATCCATGACACGTAAACACGTAACAATGCTATGAACGCGGAGCCAAACTTATGGGCTGAGCTACAATGTCAGTATGGTTCTTTCCTCCCTCGGTATTGCACTATACCAACTCAGAATTTACGAACTCCAAAGTTAAAGCATATTTTTTGTTCTTGTTCTCTCTGATGAAAGGAAACAATAAAAGGTAATCACGCGCCAAGAAGGTACAGTCAATCTTTTTCGCGAGACGCAACGACGAAGAGGTACCCACTTGGCAAGAATGCACAGTCAATTGATCTTTTTGCGAAACGCAACGATGTAAGAGGTAATCCCATGCTAAGGATACACAGTCAATTAAACTTTTTGCGAAACGCAACGATGAAGAAGTAATCATATGCCTAGAAAGCACAGTCAATTAAACTTTTTGGGAAACGTAACGATGAAGAGGTAATCACATGCCAAGCATGCACAGTCAATTAATCCTTTTTCGCGAAACGCAGCGATGGATGCACAGGATGCACAGTCAATTAAGCTTTTTGCGGAACGCAACGATGAAGAAGTAATTATATGCCAAGAATGCACAGTCAATTAAACTTTTAGGGAATCGTAACGATGAAGAAGTAATCACATGCCAAGAATGCACAGTCAATTAATCTTTCCTGCGGAACGTAACGATGAAGAGGTAATCCCATGCCAAGAACGCCCAGTCAATTAATCTTTTTTTGCGGAACGTAACGATGACGATGTAATCAAATGCCAAGAATGCACAGTCAATTAAACTTGTTGGGAAACGTAACGATGAAGAGGTAATCCTTTGCCAAGAATGCACAGTCAATTAATCTTTCTCGCGGAACGTGCCAATGAAGAGGTAATCACTTGCCAAGAATGCACAGACAATTAAACTTTTTGCGGAACGCAACAATGAAAAGGTAATCACATGCCGAGAATGCACTGTCAATGAACTCTTTTTCGCGAAACGTAACGACGAAGAGGTAATCGCATGCCAAGAATGCACAGTCAATTAATCTTTCTCGCAGACTGTAACGATGAAGAGTTAATCTCATGCCAAGAATGCACAGTCAGTTAATCTTTGTCGTGGACTGTAACGATGAAGAGGTAATCACATGCCAAGAATGCACAGTCAATTAATCTTTCTCACGGAACGTAACGATGAAGGGGTGATCACATGCCCAGGGTGCACAGTCAATTGATCCGTTTCGTGAATTCAAACATAACGAAGAATAAACAGTCAATGAATCCTTTTCGCGAAAGGCAAAGATGAAGAGGTAATCACATGCCAAGAAGGCACAGTCAATTAATCCTTTTTTGCGAAAGGTAACGATGAAGAGACAGTCAATCCTTTTTGCGAACGGAAACGATGAAGAGGTAATCACATGCCAATAATGCACAGTCAATGAGATTTTTTCGCGAAAAGTAACGATGAAGAGGTAATGATATGCAAAGAATGCACAGTCAGTTAATCTTCCATATAAAGTAGCTACGTATGTACAGTCACTTAATCTTTTTAACAAAACGCAGCGACGAAGAGGCAATTACGTGCCAAGAATGCACAGTCAATGACGGGAAATCCATGCAAAAAACACAGTCATTTTATCTTCGTGTTGAAGCATAACGGTGAAGAAGTAATCGCATGGCGAGGAGGCACAGTCAATAATCTTTCTGCCAAGGGTGGAAAGCCAGTACATTTTTCCAATGGAACCTAACGATGAAGAGGGAATCATATGCCAGGGATGAACAGTCAGTAAATTTTTCCAATGATATCTAACGATGAAGAGGGAATTAAATATCACGGATGCACAGTCAATTGATCTTTCCAATGAGATGCAAGAATAAAGAGGGAATCACATGCCCGGTATGCACAGTCCGAGGATCTTTGCAATGAAACTTTATGATGAGGAATCACGTGCCAGGGATGCACAGTCAATGGATCTTTCCAATGAAACATTACGATGAAGAGGACGTCACATGCCGGAGATGAACAGTCTGATGATCTTTCCAATGAAACGTAACGATGAAGAGGGAATCACATGCCATTGATGTACAGTAAATCGATCTTTCCAATAACACCTAGCGATGAAGAGGGAATCGTATGCCATGGATGCACAGTCAATAGTTACTTTTTTTTCCAATGAGAGGTAACAATGAAGAGAGAATTACATGTCTCGGATGCACAATCAATGGATCTTTGAAATGAAACTTGAGGATGAAGAAGTCATCCATGCAAGGAATGAACAGTCAATTGATCTTGCCAAAGAAACGAAGGATGAAGAGGGAGTCACAAGCCAGGGATGTACAGTCTGAGGATCTTTTCAATGGAACTTTATGATGAACAGGGAATCTTCGGCCAGGGATGAACAGTCAGTGGATCTTTCCAATGAAGCTTAACGATGGCGAAGACATAACATGCCAGAGATGAACAGTCAACTGATCTCTCCAATGAAATGTAAGAATGAATAGAGAGTCACATGCCCGGAGCACTGTCTGATAATGAAGAGGGAATCACCTGCCAGGGATGCACACAGGCAGTCAGTGGATAATTTCAATGAAACTCAGGAGTGAAGAAGTCATCACATGCCAGGGATGAACAGTCAATGGTTCTTTCTAATGAAACTTAACGATGAAAAGGTCATCCCATGACAGGGATGACCGGTCAATGGATATTTCTAATGAATCGCGAGGATGAATAGTAATGCTCAGTTGATTGATTTTTCTAATCGATCATTCCTGTGAAGTGGCCATCAAGTTTCAAGAATTTACAACGAAATGATGCTTGTGATGAAAGGTAACGCTGAAAAAATACTTGCTGCCAAGCTTGTAATTGATCGATTTTTCTGAAGAAACCAAACGACGAAGATGCACAGTTAATATTTTTCTTCAGATGAAAGACAACGATGAATAGGAAGCCAAGTACAAATAACACACATTCAGTGAATTTGTGTTTGTTGACGGCTTTACTACCCATGTAGATCCAAAATTTCTACCATTAGCTCTGCACGTAAACCAGGTGCATTTTCGTACTTCCAGGAATACCTGTTGGTCAGACCATTACATATGTCTCTAACCGTACAGATTACTGCAACCCCGCAACTTCCAGAACCACGGGTTGGTTGATCCGGCATTGGGACTTCGAAACGTTTGAAGTGGTTCCACATTCCAGGTGAGTATTTTACATTATGAGTCGTCTCGAAAATGATCTTCAGGATTTCCTTAGAGTTACGCTTAAGTTCTTCTGGAATCGGGCAATGGAAGCCATCATCAAAGGCAACGGTTTTTTCCTTGACAGAAAGAACTGCTAATCCCCAATGTGACTGGTGTAAGTGCACGGGCAAAAACATCTGTTCCACTCTGTCCATGTCATGAAGTAGACTTAATCTCTCCACAACATTCCTTAAAACTGTCCCAGTCGAGAGAAAAGATGGGAGCAGAATCTTCAAACCACCTTGCTTTTCCATTGCGTTTGCTCGGTCACAGTACTTCTGAATTAAGAAGTTGATAATCTCATCGCAAAGATATCTTTCTCCCGCTAATGACGATAGAACCTGAGACGTTATTTTGTAATTCCCATAACACGCAAGGAAGCTGTTATCTTTGTTCCATCTGTCTAACAGCGCTTTAGTTACCTCTCGTGCGTATCCTACACCGCTGAAAGCCTGTTTTAACCACGTTTCCTCGAACTGGACCTGCCTCTTTAAACTTTTTATCTCATGGAACCTTCCCAAGATTCGAATTCCTTCTCGGTCGAAGATCCCGTAACCAGGAAACTTAAAACATACTCGGGAGCTGTTGTTTTTGTTTAATTCTCCTTCAATCTCAGAAAGCACAGACTGTGGTGGTATCGCCGTTACTTGGGTGGGATCCGTTAGCCTGCTCGCAGTGTCCGCGACTTTTTCAAAGGTTGTCAAAGTTACATTTACTCTAGGATAACTTGCCTGACTAAGTAGTCGTCTCGGGTGAAGAAAATTGTCGTTACTGCGCACGACGTCTGCCAAAATTCCGTTTGCCGATGTCCTGCCTTGGCACGTCTTAGAATCTTCAACTACCATTACATTTAAGGGGGTGGCTTGTTTCGCGTCTTCTAAGTCCTTTCCGCTGCTAACAGAACCCATCGAGGTGGGATACAGTTCTTGTTCTTGAACTAGATAGGAGGAACGAAACAATTTTCCCTTGTTTCCTTTTTTGGATCTTTTCGTTTGCGCCACATTTCTATTTCCTGAAGAGAGCGATTGTTTTGGTTGCGCTGATAATGAATCTCCTGACACCTTGGCCTTGCTAACTCTATGTCGCTTCCCATTTGTTGTACTTTGAACTCTGTCTCCGTCAATTTCAGCAGAGATTTCGCGGACGTTTGTCTCCGTTACAGAGGAATGTGACGCAGAAGAATGATTTTCTTGTCCATTCTCTTTGGTGTTTTTCTTGCGCTTGAACTGTTTTCCATTGTTTTGCTTTTCCCTCTTTTGAGAACCAAAATCATCAGTTCCAGGCTTGTAAGTCGCACAACGCTTTGCTCTTTTGTTACCCTCCATGACGTTTTCCGGGTCAACGGTATGTTTTCTCTTCCTTCCATACTTGGAGGTAGAATCAAAGTGAATAGCTCTGTTAAAGAAAGACGCGGGTAGCCACATATCATCTTCTGAGCCGTAACCTTTGAAACGGACTTTATATTCGTAGCAATGTGCATCTTTTGACAGCTTTCTATCGATTACATCTTCTACCTCGTAAAATTCTTCATCAATCGGGGAGCTTGAAGAGCCACAAGATTCATCTTCGGTCTCTGAATTACCATCATCGACATTGTATGGCGAAATTTTGAGTTTCAAGAGACTTTCTTTGGACGCTGGATGTAGGGTATAACTACCACGCTTTCCTGCAATCGGTTGTAAATTGACTGATCCAATAATGCTTGATTGTGACTTCCAATTTGAAAGGAACACATCCTCGGGAACATAGTAGACTTCATTTTCCTCTCTACAGTACATAGAACATCTAATTCGTACGGAAGACTTGCTTTTTAGTTGGAAGCTAAAAACCTCAGAGCCGTCCTTTGTGGATTCCATTGCTTCCACTCTACCAATTCTATATTTGGTTTTTCCATCTTGTGTGACCTTTAGAGCAATGTCGCAGTATTTAAAAATGTCGTGATTAGGGTTGACAGGTTCTTTTCCTGGAAGATACTTGGATGCCCAGTGCCTTTTCTGACGACATCGAGAAATATATTCTCGTGGCAGCAGGAGTTTCAGGGCCCGCTTTATATGTAAGTAGGTCAACCTGCCAGCAGTACGTCTGCTTACCTTCCATGCTCGTCCGCCCACGTCACCTTCCTCACTTTCTTTGTCCTCCTCTATGACATTTTCCTCATGATCTTCTTGGTCCTCTTCTTGTTCCTCCTCTTTATCACTTTCGTGTGATTCAACTTCCTCGTCATCCACAGTGCATAAAGACTCCAGGTCTTTCAGCGGGACGTCTGCGAATGATTTGTCCAACTTGTTAAAAGATTTAGGGAGATTGCCATCGACTACTTTAAATCCAACTGGCTTTGCAAACGTATATGGTACATCCCATTTTCCCGCTTCCTTTAACAGAGTGACGCACTGTTCGGGTACGTATTTAGAAAAAAGGGCCTGGCCGTCTTTCACCCCTTCCCTGTGAGCTCTGACTTGGGCTGCTTTGAAGCTTTTGAAGTCCTCCGGGTACCTATAGGCTGAGATGTGTTTCATTTCCTTGAAAGCAAAAGCAATATTCTTTCTTTTATTGGACGCTTTTACGTTTGCTCCGGAAGAGCTCAGGCGTTGCTTTGCGTTGAGATTGAACTGTACCTTGGAACACCGCTCCAGCATATTTCCAAACGTTGGCTGAGAGTCAAGGTTCTGAAGTTCTGTTGTCTTTCCTTGCATTTCCCCTATGATTCTTTCGGTTGGTTTTGTTCCAGAATTGTACGGGGATGCCCAGATAGGTCCAAGAGGCTTAAAATGGAGGAACATTGCCAGTTGGTGAATCGTGGCAGCAGAGAAGAGAATCTCCGCTGTCCTGTAACAGCCATAGGTGACGAATTTTCCGCGCCTTGCCGGATTGTGTTTGGCACCAGATTTAGAGTGAAGGCTGAGCTTTTTCAATTCCAAGACTTTCTTCCACAAACGAAATATCGTAATGGCACAGGAAACCGACTTCTGTACGTCCTCTGGGGAGCCGAAATCAGGAACTCTGAAGGGTTGTATCAGGTGATAAACAGCTCTTACATAAAGACTGGTACCACTGGAACCAGGAACGTGCTCGTCGAGTAGGTCTGCAATACGGACCGTGAACAGCCGTTCACAGGCGTCTGAGTTCTGATCGAAGAAGTAGACGAGCAGAAGATCGGAGGCATTGAATCCGCAGTCTAATCCTAATTCTTGGCATCGGTGTTTCAGGTCTTGGAGGTGTCGTATTGTTGCAATCCGAGAAGATCTTCCCTCGTCTTCCCAAAACGTTAACTCACGCGTGTCGTACTTCAAATTCTTTAGAAACAGCCTCTGTTCATGGTCGTAGTCCAGATACGCGATTGATGGCAGATGCCAATAGTATGGAGAAGCAAACTCCTCTTCATCAATTCCAAGGGCCAAATATTGTATCCCTTCCTTGCTTTCCTCTTCTGTTGGCGTCATAAGTTGAATTGCCGCTGCTAAAGAAAAACCTGCAGAATCGGTAGAGTAACCGATTAGATTAATCGGTGTTTTGCGCACATTTCCTGAGCTGTCGTAGTAACAAGCTCGCCGGAGAGCCTCCCAGTACCGCAAAAGATGTTGTGCCTTATAGCCTCGATCAGGACTTGGCCAAATGGTGTTAATTATCGTCGGCTTGTTTAGTGCCGCGATAGCAGAAAGGTTGTGGACAGAGACAGTTTTGGCCAATTTTTCTGTCTTGATTAGGTTATCTGTTAGCCTTTTCAACGCGGTGAAGTCGTCTGGATCATTCTTTCTTTCGTCCTTCCTAGGAATGCGAAGGTTTTGCTCCTGCCAAGTGCTGACGTCAGGATCCCAAACTTGGCCAACTAGGACGATCTCTCCCGTTTTCAGTTTGCGAGGCTCCAGGAAACGAAGACATCTTGCACCATCACTACCTTCATTCACTGGAAGACCTCTAAACGTTTCAGCCGCTAGATCCATAGCATCCCAGTTTATTCCTGGATCTATCTTTATCTGAGAAGAGTGTTTTGCGGCTGTAGTTTCCTTTGCGAGTCCAAATATGTCAGCGAGAAGATAATAATTAGTTGGACCAAGCTCGTTCTTAAAGAGAGCGCTGATATCTTTCACCAAATCAACGTACCTGTGATTGTTAGCTCTTTGAAGCTTAGAGACCAAATTTCTAATGATCTCTATCTGCATTGGGTTGCGTTGTGATAAACCCATCCTCAATAGGCGGACAAGATTAACTACGAGCCTTTGATCTTCACCGTCGAGACATGCGGAGTAAAGACTTTCCTCCCAGTCTTTTGAAGAAAATTTTGCTCTGATCAACTGCTTCATTTTTGCCTCAGATAGTTTACGCTTTTGCGTTTCGACTTCCAGAGCGTTGACGGCCTCACTCCTCCTGGCGTAACGTTTATTGAAACCAGAGAGCCCAAGTCTGTTGGCCTCTAAATGTAAGCTACCTGACTTGCGATGCTGAATGATGTCTTTTAACTCACGCAGTTGAGTGTGACAGTTATCACAGGTGTAGGGATGGTCACCGACTGAAAATGCGTCTTCTTGGCAAGGTGGATCCAGGCTTTTGATTCCTCCTCTTATCTCAACTACTTTTCCATGAATAGAGACTTTTTTTGAATTTGCTACGAAGATCGATCTGAATTTTGAGGTGGCTTCGTCT